>CM039729.1:32465719-32613219 GCA_022539455.1 Dendrobium nobile
TTTTTTTCTACTTCTAAGCTTTTTATTTATAAAAAATAGTTGGGATTTTTCTCTTCTTATGCTAATTTTCATAGTAAAATTTGAGTTTTTCTTGGAAAGACACTATTTTAATATTTATAGTTGGTGACTTTGATCCAGTTTTAATTTTTCTCTGTTTAATGTTTTGTAATGGGCTTCATCGTGTATGCTTTATTACATGAAAATTGGTCATTATGGTACACAAAATTCACAAATAAACATGAAATTCTGCTGATAAAACCCAATTTCTGGCTCATTTTTGGTGAAAAGGATTACAGCCTGCTTAATTGTCAGAATCTAAAATACTCAATAATTTAAAATGGATAGAGCTAAACTTAGGATACCAAATTCACTAAGTGTGAGTTCCTAGTAAATATCTTAATCATTTTCACTGCTATCAAATATGATTCTTTTGGATCTGATTGAAATCTAGCACATAAGAAAATATGAACATAATTATTAGTCGGCTAAGCAGACAAGTAAAGTAAAGATCATAATCCTCTATTATATCTTTTGATCTACAGATTTCCTCTTAATGTTCTTATCCAACTGAACTGAGGAACTCAATTGGTGTACTAATAGGTTTAGTATTTGTCCATTTCAAATTTTTTGGGATGTCCTTAAAATATTTAGTTTGACTAAGAAAGTTCTTCCTCATTGCTTCAATGATAAAACCTAGAATAATTTTAGATCCCATTAGATCAATTCTCAAACTCTCACTCACATTAGTTTTAGAAAAATATTCTACAAGTTTTATTTGGATCCAAATGATATTCATCCACATAAATTTGAATATGATGAGTATATCCCTTTCTTTCTTTAGAAAATGAGTTTGGTATCTAATCTCTTATTAAAAGTCTTATCAAGAGGAATATGCTCAATCTCTCATGTGCCTAGGTGTGTTTCAATCCATAATGCCTTTTTTAGTTGAAAACATGATTTGGGAATTAGAATCTTCAAAACCTGGAGGTTGTTCTACAAAAAAAACACATTCTTCATTACCCCATTTAAAAGGAACTTTACATCCATTTGAATATCTTAAATCCTTTAAAAGCAAGCTAGTAAAATCTTAATTGCTTCAAGTCTAGCTACAGGGAAGTCTCCTCAAAATCAATTTTATTTTGATATCCCCCTTGCACTAATCTAGCTTATTTCTAACTTACTACTGAGTCATCTTTTATTTCTTAAAGACCCACTTTGTTCCAACATACACATTTGTCTGCCTTGAAGTCTATTTCTACAAGCCTATATTCTTAACAAATGATTCACATTCTCTTGCATGGGCATAAAATCCAAATCATCTGTAAGGCTTGAATTTAGTGGAGGGTTCAGTCCATTGAATAAAGATGCATGAGTGCTTTTCACTTCTTACATCAAATCCATGTCTATCCAACTCACTCAGGTTCTCCTATAATCAAATTCCTGGTGGTATTAGAAATCTCAATACTCTAGGCAAAGAGTTTCTAATTACAAATTCTCCCTTCCACATTTTTCTTCCAAATTATTCTATAATTTTTTGGGAGTATCCATCAATCTCATCTTCAACTATATTTGGCTCTTCTAAATTTCCAGATTTAATCTAATACAATCATGTGTGGTTTCTTCAATGGACCAAAGTTTCTTTTGTTGAATCCCTATAAGATTTTTTCCAACACTTGAATATCCAACAAAATTCCAATCATTGATTTGGATCAATTTTTTCTAAGGCAGAATTTCCATTATATAATGAACACTTGCAACCAAAGACATGCAATGAGACAAATGAGATGTTCTACTTTTAGGAACTCATTAGGGTGATTATTTTAAATTCGATTCTCACATTCACCTCCTATTCAGTACATACCATACAGTGCTAACCGCCTCAGCCCAAATATGATCTAGAAGTGAGTATTCTACCAACATTGTCGAGAAGCTTCTATTACATGTTCTGTTTTTCCTTTCAACTTACCACATTTTTTGAGGTGTTCTAGGTATAGATAAATTAGTGATCAATTCCTTTTTCTTTACAATATTTTTAAAATCTTCATTTTCAAAGTCTCCTCATGATCACTTTGTATAGAAAGTATTTCACACCCTAATTTCCGTTGAATCCAGTCAAAAATTTCTAATTCCTCAAATGATTCACTTTTATGAAATTAATCCTAACCAAGTGAATCTTGATAATCATCTCACTATACCAAATCTGATATACCTTCCATCCGAGTCTTACAG
The DNA here is from genome assembly GCA_022539455.1 of Dendrobium nobile. Classification (NCBI taxonomy): domain Eukaryota; kingdom Viridiplantae; phylum Streptophyta; class Magnoliopsida; order Asparagales; family Orchidaceae; genus Dendrobium; species Dendrobium nobile. The sequence continues at coordinate 32,467,949 of CM039729.1, forward strand.
TTCCTAACTTAGTCACAAAAAAAGATCATGTGTAAAATTTCCAATGGTTTATAGTACTAAGATCCTTATGGGATGAAAAGTAGGACTTCACTTATTTTCCTAATGGACATGATCCACAAAGGTGATCCTTAGAAGTCTAGTTTTGGTATACCTCTCACTAAGTTCTTTTTTTTTTGGGGGGGGTTAATTTTTTCTTTCTAAGGTTTTCATAATAGAATGACAAGTTCTATGCCAGAGGCATGATTCATCAGAAATAGTTTTCAAACAAAAAGCAGCAGGAGATTGAAAACAATTTAAATCTAGCATATTAATATTTGTTTACCCTTTTTTCATTTTAAAACTCTTTCCCATTTAGGCTCATATGCTGCTAGTAGGTAATAATTTTACACTATAGCCTTATCACATAGTGACTTTTACTTAACAAATTATGCTTTAGCTTACCAATACACATTGTCTATAAAAAAATTCACTGTATATTCATTGAATACTGTATTTAATTATGCTAGAGGTCTTGTGGCTCCAAAAGAGCTTAAAGGAAGATTTAATGAATCCCGCAAAGGTTATAAATATGAAAATGAGTATTAATAATTCGTACTCCTCTTATATTCCAAATAATTATACACATCATAAGAACTTACCCTACCAGAAGCATTTGATCTTGTTATTCGACCTTAAGTAGATAAGTTATGAAGAATTTTCTTATTATATTTCTTATTTTCTTAGAAGTAACTAGTGTAAAATCATCCTTAGAAATATGAACTTAATTAAGGACATCCTCTTTCTGACAATAATTAGGATATAAATCATCATAAAGAATTAATTCTACCATCTCCCAATTAGAAACCATTTGACCAGAAGAGCTTAATCCCTCTAAAATATCATTTAGATCCCTATCATAACGAAGATCATCCCGGGCTAATCAATCCAAATTGATAATAGGAATACCATCAGAAAAAGGAGTCTTGGGGATGGAAATAATAGGCACTAGATCATGGAAATCAATACAATCAGAAGGTAAAAAAACCCAACTAGAGAAGAAACTTGATTTGAAATATTAACTTCATGATGTAAACTAGAATTGACTTCATCAGCTAAAATAGGGCCCAAAATTCCCAGTTTAACAAAAGTCTCAATGATAAGAGCTATTGAGGAAGGATGGCAAAAACAACCATATTGTAACCATAATTTCCACTATGGGAAAACACGCGATTACCGTCGGATTTTACTGCGAAAAAATTTGCGCCGGCAAATACGGTGCATGTAACGACGCATCGTGCAAAGGAACATTTACGGCATTTTTTCCGGCGCATATGGCGCAAGAGAGTTTCCAGCGTCTGTTGCACCGGTAAAAGACATCGGAATCGACCAGCATTTTACTGGTTTTGATGCACTTTACGGCAAAAAATAACCGGCACAGTTACCGGTAGATATTGCGTCGGTGTATTTAAACTCAACGACTTAAAACCGGCGCATTCTGCGTCGGAATTTTTTCCGGCATCTTGGACGCCGGAAAATCCGCCGGCGAAAGCCCTATTTCCGAACCATTACTCTGTGGAGTTTTTTGAATACCGCATGTGGTCGCAAGCCGTTGGAGGAATGCAACATGGCAGAGTTTATGGTTTAGGTTCGCAAGCTCAGGCATACGAGGGGATGACCTTTTCTACTGCATCCAGCTTCACATCCAGTTCACTTGAGTCCTTACATGCTCAACAAATAACTGCATTTCAAGCAGAGCTAGAACAAGTAAGGAAATCACAAGCTGATTGGCAAGCTCAGTTGCAAGCACAGGTTCAAGTGCAAATGCAGATGCAAGAGCAACATAATCAGTTGTTGGAGGAAATGCGTAAAATGAGGGAGAAGATGAGTGGAAAAGAGGTAGCTCCAGCTAAGGAGTAGTCCACAGATTCAGAGTAGTTCACTTTAGTCATATGAACATGTTTATTTCTGTGAACATGTGTTATTGAATAATATGTGATGTTTTTAGTTATTTGATGTTATTGAACAATGTCTTTACCTGGATCTTTATGTTTTTGAGTATATATTGAAGTTGTTTATATCTGTTATGTGTATAGCTGTCTTCTGGAAGTGTTTTTGTTTATATTTCGAGGTGTGGAAATGCAATTGTTGGCTGGGAAGGAAATTTTTTGTTGTCAATGCTACAGGTTTCTGGCGGATTTTGTATTTATTTGGAAACGATGATACAACGAATCATTATAATCATGCCGTCGTTTATTTGGACGCCAGAAATTTCTGGCGCATTATACGGTGTCCTTTCCGCCGGCATTTTTCGGCGTCTGTTATGCGCCATAAACAAGCCGTAGCTTATTTACGGCGCATCTACGGCGTTTTATTCGCTGGTAATTTCTGGCAGATCCATACGACGTAAACTTCCAGCGCAGTTATTGCCAAAATTTTCAATTGAAAATCACCAGCTTCGCTAGCATTTTTTGCGCCGGTAATGCGTCAGAGATGGCGCCGGAACATTTTCCGGCGTCTTAAAAACGTCAGAAAGTTTTTTCCGACGCAAACCAAACCGGCGCACAAAAATCCTCCTTAAATGCGCAGGAAACCCAGGACTTCTATCAGATTTTACATGTTACCGATGGATTATATCCACCGGTAATAGCGGATTTTCCTGTAGTGTTCCCTTATTTAATGGATCATTAATTAGTACATTTCCTTTAGTAGATGGAGTAAGAGAAATATCTTATTTAGAATCTGACACCAAAGTTGTAGGTTTTATAATCTAATTTTTTTTTCTCAAATGAGGGTGAAATAGATAACATTCATTTTTAATATGCCCAAGGGTTTTAAAGTGCAACAGAAAGAAGGGAAATCATCCATGACCACTTTCTGGTCATAATCAAACTTTTCTAGACAAATTATATGAGGTTAGGATATTATTTATAGATATCATGTTACACAAGAACCCTAGTAACAAAAGGTCTAGTGTCGTTAGCCATCACATTATCATTTTGTAATGGGTGACCAAATAGGGAGCCCAAATCATACAAAATTCTATGAGAAAAAAGATGCTGCTTTAGGTTAGGAAATGATACATAGATTAGGATAATGAGATATTCCATAGAAAAATCTAAAGGAGTCCACTTAATAAGCTTCATTTAATAATTATTAACATAATATGATATATGTCCAAATACATAACTAAAATCCATATTGTTGGCCAATTTGATAAGAATATGATGAGGATCAAGAGGAGTAACTAAAAATTCATCACTAAGCTTAAAGTTAAAAATTATTTTTGAAACAGATTCAGGTTTGGCCTACAGGTAGTACAGGTCCTGACCAAAGTACACTCAAAAGAAGCAGCTAGAGTCTCTACCTCTTTGTCTAAATTCCAAAGCACCATCATCCCATAGTGTGTGGTGGCTTTAGGTTTAGAAAAGACACAGAGGAGGAAGATCTAGAAAGAACACTTTTAATCATAGAGAATCCTAAAGATTAAAAAGAAAAACTAATTCCTAACTGATCGAAGGTCAACTAAAGATAATGAAAACCAAATAAAGGATGAAGAAACTTAAAAAAATAATATAATAAATTATAAAAAATAAAAACAAAATGTATTAAATAATATCATATTCATATTTATTTGTGGTGATCGACCACCTCCACTAAAAGTGATGGGGTAACTCGTTGTTAAGGTTAGTCATGGTTGATATCATTATTCACGACTACTTGTGGAATGATTTAATGGAACAGTAAAAGAACAATAGAGTGACCAATAATTGATGGAGTACTTTGGTTTCATGATCAAGGTTGAAGACATATTTAAGGAGAGGGAATAATCACTCTAAAATGAGGGCTCAACTTTGGTCCTATGATTTTATTTTAATTATTGATGTATTTCCAATTGATTTTAAATGGTCATCAATAAGTAATTTTTTTGGCAAAAAATCTATCACGAATTTGATATGTTGAAAAATCTTACAGTGAAAAAATCTTGAAATACAAGTATGGACCTCCAAAAGGGCGCTGCTTAATGGGGATAGAATGCAAAGGGTATATAACCACACCATCCCAATGGATGAGACAATCGCAGGCCTTCATGTTGTTCATAAGAGGGCCAATGGAAGGGCAGATTAGATCATACATATGATTAACCATTAGGGATAGTGGCTCTCGCCAATGCACCTTGATAGGTAATAATATACATGACCTGATCAGAACAATGAGGTTTCCCCCACTCGATACATCAGCTCGAGTGTGGTTTATTTAATTAGGGGATTCAATTTCCTACAAGTGCAAGCCCCCATGATTAATTACATCTCAAGCCGGGCCTGAGAAGACTCTTGATTAAAGATTCTATATTATTCTTTTAAAATGGGATTGGCATATAGGAAGGAGACTAGAAAATTCCTACTCAAATGGAAAGAATAGTTCAATTTAACTTAGTCAACATACACGACTCAGATCAACATCCAGAGGGAGTAAGGTAGTAAGAAGAAATTGGAGAAAAAGAGATAATCAATACACTCAAAGCATACCAGAGAAAAGTATGGAGGTCGTATCATTCATGTGATACAAATATGCAAGATTTATAACCCCTTAAGAATAGGGAACTTACTTATCGAAGAGGCATACTACGAGACACCAAATATAGTAGCCTTGAACTCGAAATCTAAGGTGGGTTTAGTATTCTAAACATAAAAATAATACCCGTGTCCTAGCCAATATATCCTAGACTTATATCCTGCTTGAAAAGGAATGGAGCTAACTATATAAGCGTATAAAATTTAAGTTATCCAGTCTTTATGAAAGATGGGTGGGTAGCTCAATTTTTGGAAGTAAGGCCAATGTCTAAAGAGTTTCCTAAGTGGTCTCGTACTTATATAGGGTAGAATGCTCTTAGAGCTAATGCAATTAATTTTTTTATTTAATTAATTTCTAATGCAATGCATGTTGGTTAAAGTCTCTAAATTAAGTATGCATAAAATTTTAAAAAGGCTTAAAAATTTTTTTTTAGAAAAGATTAGAATTCCCTAGATCCAACACCTCATCCTGATAAGTTGGATTATCTGAACTTTACCCGCAAGCAGGAAAGTATCTTAAAGAAGGTGAGAGAAAATGCATTAATATACATGCGACCATGAACCATTCTAGTTATTTCTTATATCATTAAGTTTATATATTATTTAATTTCTAAAATATTAAAATTTAATTACGAGTAGAAAAAAATTTAGTCCTTAAAGAAACTAATAAAATCAAGTCACACACATGCAAGAAAGAAACCTAAGAAAAGTAAGTAAGTTCTACTACACAAATAATAATAAATATATTAATATAAATAAAACTAGCAGAGTAAAAAAGAAAAGTTCATGGCAAATGCCATATAAGCATAACCTAGAATCTGAATAAAAGTAATGGTTGTTAGGCCCCGCCAATAACAACATGGATTCTAATCCTACTAAATGATACAAGTCTTAAAAGAAAGGCATTTCATCTTCATTTTCATCTTCAAGTCTTTATATGGATCATTTTATTTTGGATCGTCTTTCTTCGATCTTTGTAGGGTTCGTCCTTTAGAAGGGTATCCAAATGAAAAAGAAATTCCCTGTGAAGGGACTTTCTTTTTTCCTTTGTTTCCCTGATATTTGAAATGCCTCACTTTTAAAAGACTTTCATAACTCGATTACATTACAAATTATAAATTATATTATTGAAAGATAAAAATTTAGACTCTCCTGCATGGTTATCCTAACTAGTTAATATAAAAACCACCCAAGTAGTTATATATATAGGGAAAATAAAGTGCACATTGTCAGTCACACTTGGCCATGCTCTTATTTATTTGAGAACTAAGTGGCTGAAGCACCTATAGTAAGCATTTACAATGATATATTTATTATTTTTTAATTTTACCCCTTTTATTTTAGTGCTGCATGAGCACAACCACATAAAAAAGACATCATTAGTATTAAAAGTGTCCTTAACATATGAGTAATCTATCACACACATCACATCATAAATAAAGTATAGTAATAAAAAGCAACATAATAATTATCATAATAAATTAAAGCAAATAGCACATATGCCACATCTAAGAGCGTCACAATACAAAAAATGGAAAAGGCAAATCATCGGCCTAACCTAGAGCTATAAGTGGTGCCATAGAAATAATTTTATATATGTGTAGTAGGCTTGTGTGGCTTTGGATATTTCATATATCAGATAATTAGTCTAAATTATTTTATGTTTGAGTTTGTTCGAGGCCAAGAAATGAATTTTGATTAAGGTTTATATATTAATACATTAGGGTTTATTTTAATTAATTAAGTTGTTTGTTTAGTTTTAATACTTAGGATAATATTCTCTAAATTTTAAGTTGAGTTAGCAAATTTTAGAAGGTCCGCGATCATCCTATCCGCTAGGTTAAGGGGTTAAAAAGGTCACCTTTAGAAAAAGGCTAGATTTTGGAATTCTAGCATTTTAATTAAATATTAAGCCTTATAAGGAGTAATTAAACTTTTCTTTTGCTAGATTTGGAGTCTTCTAGGCAAAGTTATGATTTTTAGAAGTTCAGACCCTAGTTATGAACTATGGTTGATCAAAGAGTTGACTTTTTAATCTTTGTTGATTTATGGATACCTAATATTTTTAATAAATACTATATTTTAATTAGAGTTAAATTTCTTTTATTTTGCCTGATTTAAAATTTTATAGAATTGGTTATGATTTTTCAAAATTTGTGCAATTAATAAATTATCAAAATTGTTTAATTAAGGGCATTTTAAGGGTTTTAGTTCAAATCAGCTCCAAACTACTTAGAATCACCCCCAAAGGTCAAAAATGACCTAAAGATATATTCCTAAGTCTTTGAAGAAAATTTATAATTTTAAATAATTTTTAATTATTTAATTTAATTAAAAGAGTTATTTTTAACAAAATTAAATTAAGGTTTAGATTAAAATTCAATTTAAGTAAGGTATTTTAATTTTTTGAGATTAAGGATTAAATTATAAAGAGTTTGGTATATCATGAGTAATTTTTTGGGTTTAATTTGAATTTATTAGAATTTTTGAAGTTATCATGGCTTAATTAAAAGATAAATTAGGGTTTATTAATTAAAGTGTATAAAGAATCCTTAAAATTTCTAGAAAATTCTAGGAGATTTAGGATGTCACTAAGTTTAAGTGTTTAAAATTTCATGTCAATCGAAGATGTACCCTAGCTCCTAGAATCTCTCTAAATTTGCTAGACAGTTTCGTAATTATTATCCTTAAGATGTCACTACGTTAAGTAGATTTGAATCAATTGTTCAAGACTAACCCTTGAAATAATATAAAATGATACGCATCAAAATAAAGCACACCATACCCTTAGATCTATGAGGGCCTAAGCTAAATGCTCGTGTATTCTAACACATACAAAAAGAAGATTAAATAAGAAATAAGCATGATTAATGATGTAATCAGTAAATATTTTGAGCCCAATCATTCACTAATCCTTCCCCCTATGAATGTTATTCATAAGCATTATTTATGTTTAAAATTTTATAGGACCTCTTAAAATTAAAAGGTTTAATATATGTATAATTTTAAATTATTATATATATATATATATATATATATATATATATATATATATATATATATATATATTATATATATATATATATATATTATATATATATATATATATATATATATATATATATATATATATATATTTGAGAGATCTACTAGTCACCCTAAAAGAGGTTTCAAAAATAAATTTTAATTTAAAAATAATTACTATATAATTTATTTAAATAATATTTAATTAGTAAAAGTAATTAAATAATAATTAATTAATTAAAAAAATAATAATTTTCAATATTTGAAAATAATTTTAAATTAAAATACATAATGTTTTTAAGACATTAAGGAATTATATAAAATTTTATTATTTAAAATGAATTATAAATAAATTATTGAAGTTTAAAACAATTAAAAGTTATTTTAAAATAGTTTATAATCATTAATACTTAAAAATATTTATTAAATAATATTAAATAAATATTTAAGCTTCTGAAATTTAAAAATAATTTAATAAAATATTTTTTAAAAATTTTTTAGAAAATATTTAAATTTTAATTTATTTAATTATTAATTAATAATTTATGTAATTAAATAATTAATAAAAATACTTTAAATAGGAAAAATATATTAATTTAAAATTAAATAACCAAAAATTACTCTTTAATTTTTTAGAAAAAAAAATATTAATTTTATTATATATTTTTAATTAAAAAATAATAATTATTAGTAATATATAGATTTTTTAAATATTAATAATACATAAATATATAATAATTAATTAGAGTAATTAAATATTAAACTATATTTTAGGTTAAAATAAATTGAATACTCTCTGAAATTATAAATTATTATTTTAAAATAAGATTTTAAATTTTATAAAATATTTTAGTTATTTATAATTTGTCATTAATTAAGAATAAAAAATATTTTATAATTAATATATTTTAAAATATAATTAATATATTAAACTATTTATAATTTTAAATGAAAGGTAATATTTTTCTAAAGAAAATGACATGTAATACATAACTTTTGGGTTCAAAAATAATTTTAAATAATTATTTAAAGCTTTCTAATTTAAAAAGTAATTAAAATTAATTTAAAACTAATTTTAAATTAAAATGACGGCATTGGCGGGCTACGTGACGCACTCTGATTTATTGCCCTAAACTGAAGACACATTTTTCAATCATTGGTAATCATTGCGCAACAGCATAATCATTGACAATGATTCGCATATGGCATCGTTGGATCCTCAATGGTTTGGATTGATATACCAGATCATGCCAGATGAAGGAATTAACCACGGGATAGAGATCCTTAGTCAAGACGAGCCGCGGAGCGGCAAGATCTGAACTATTGATCATAAGATCAACAGTTCATATCATTCATAACTCGAATGTTACGTAAACTAAACCCTAAAATAATAATTCATTTTGTTCTCTTGATCCACGCAATAGAATTTAATGAAATTTTAAATATAGAGACTAAGCATGAAGAGCATTCATGGGAGACAAAAATCACATTCTAAAATGCACCATGCGAAGAGTTATTTAGATCTAAGTATCCTAAGCTAGGGTTAAGGATTTCACCTAAATTTATGGATGGTTTAACATGTTTAATGGCTTATTGCACTTGTAGATTGTTCATACTCCTATTTGTAAAAGAAACCACAATCTGAAAGCTCTAGATCGATGGGAATCTTCTTTGGAATGTTTCAAGCCTCGGTTCACTAAAGATCTCACTGCCGATGGGTGTTTAATGGTGGATTTGACTTGGAGAATGTGAAGGAGGTCTAGGGGAACTCTCACACAAAGTATCATGACTAGAGAGTACATGGGAAGAGAGAAAACACAAAAGTCCCCTTCATAAATCCTAATTTTTCTATTTATAGGTCTATGCCTTGGATGAACAACTAATTCTATTCTAAGGTGAATTAGAAGGAAGTTAAGTTGATTTGGCTGGGATTTGAAGGAAGGTGGCTTTAGGAATGCTTTAAATGCATTCAATGGGGTTCAATTTGACCTAAATAGGTCAATTTGACCAAAGAAAGACTTGGGTTGACCAAGTCAAAGGTTGACTTGGTCAACCTAGTCAATTAGACCCAAAGGATTAGGGGTTGGGTCAAACAAGGGTTTGGAATGAGTTATAATTTGAATTGGGCTCAATTGGACTAATTGGGTCAACCTAGGTTGACCTGATCAACCAGGTTGACCTAGGGCAGGGGTCTAAGCTCAACAAATGTGGTCTGACCCATGAAACCCAAGGGAAGTGTGAGATTGAGCCAAGAAGGATTTAATTTGATTTGAAATTGAATGAAAAGATATTTGGGTCAATTGGGTCAACTTGGACTGACCTAGTCAATCAGGTTGACCCAGGGCCTGGGTCTGCACTCAACAGGCTTGGCTTGACCCACTGAACTCAAGAGAAGTGGTCTTGGGGTTTGGCTTAGTTAATTTGACCAAGTCAACCCTCATGACCTAGGGTTAGGGGAATTTAAGGTCAATAACAAGTGAGAAATTTTTTATTTATAATTTCAACATAATTCTAAATAACAAGTAGTGACACATGCAACTAGTGGATCACTTATTAAATATCATCGAATATATTAGTGAATAGAATCAGCTGATAAAGTCCTAAACAATTGATAATTTTTCTACATTGTAGGAGATTATTTGGCTAACAAAGTGTTGTTGAAGCTCAAGCAAGGCCAAATGTATTATGTTAGTGAGGAAAATTGAATATGTACTAATACAAATGATGATAACCCCTCCAAGCATTGAAGGAATACTATTTAAGTATTTATTATATTATCCATTTTCATAAATTGTAAGATGGACTTTTTTATGAATATAAAGCTTTGTTATGGATTTGTAGATTTGTTTTGGATTTATGATTTGATTTTGATATAATTATTCATCAACTTAGGATTTGTTATAGAGTTAGGACAAATTTGGTAAAAAATAATATTGAATACAAGTGGCATGCCAAAAGAATCACTAACAAATTAGTTTTATTTAGCCTTATGATTGATGAAGATGTCCTTACGCTCAAAATTCATGGCTTCTTTGACAATGATTACAAGGATATTAGCCACACCACGCTTGTCCACAAAAATCCCATCATCTTTATGGAATTACAAGAAAGTTCGTCAAGTTTGAAGCTCACCTCAAATATAATACCATAAAGCAAGCAATTGAATCAACTTATTGTCCATTACCAACCCATCCCATAAATCCTCATATGACCATCGCCCTAAAAGAAATACCATACATCACTTCTATAAATAATCAAATATCCCAAAATATTCATAAATAAGTCTCTTAAACCTTATCTTGATAATCGATTTCACTCAAAGCCCATCATGCCTTTATCCCATCATTATAGCACTCCTAAAGCTCATCTAATCAATCACCTAATAAACAATCATAAACATTTCAAGCCAAACCCTACTACTAATGAGATGTTATACTCGGGTTCCCCTTATAGAACAACCACGTCAATTATGCCATTTACCTACCCATCAATTACTATGACTCCATCATTCTCCGCTCTCCCTCTCCATCCTTCTCTTAAAAATATTCAATGTACCCTATATGATTAAAAATCTTATTTTTGTCTTTCAATTTTGAATGAAATACATTGCTCTTGAACTTTTTTAGGAAAAAAAAGAGTTCAAATCAACCTTGTTTATGCGGCAAGCTCCATCTGCCAATCAACTCGTCGATGCTCTCACTAAATCTCTTTTTAAGCAATATATTGAATATCTTAGAGCCAAAATTTGAATGTCTCTACGGACTCCATCTTAGGTGGGCCTATTAAAGGAATTTTTTAAGTTGTATCTTATTTATTATGAGCTTTTTAATAAGAAGAAAATTGCAATAGGTGGGTATACGCATTCCTTTTTTATCGTCGTACTGTATGAAATTAACTAAAGTGTTTATTAATATTCATTCCTTTTTTTTTTTTTTTGCAAATAGGTGTTATTACACTTTCCTTATTTCTTACTCTATCCTAGAAGATCATATTTTTAAAAAGGTAGCCATGACCTTCATATACTATTATTTTTTTCATATAAGATATGACTCAAGAAATAAATAAATTAAAAATAATATACTGGAATCCTAGTCTACCCAGTCTTGAGCTGATCAAAATTACAAGTGAATGATGGTCTGAATTCCAAAAACATTACTACACATAGAACAAAACACAATATTATAGAAATAGTAGCAAGTAGTATAAGACACAATAATATTTGCTATCATCAAAATACAAACATAATGCTTTAGATCAGATCTATAATAGAAAGTAGGTTGCTTCAGCAGAGGAGGAGACTGATTCTAAGTATATGTGTTTATATTTCTAGACATCAGTTGTTATTTATTTTGTATACTTGTGTAGTTTTAAATGAACGAACTTTAAATTTTGATTCAAACTATTTGGTGAATGGTCAATTAATTTGGAATTTATGTTTATGTTTATATAATTATGTTAAATATTTGGAATGATTTTGATGTTATATTTATGAAGATATTTAAGTTTGAATGAATATAGCTTTGGAATGTTTCTATGCAGTTTTTGTTATTGACATTTTTTTAATAAAGAAGGCTTTTTTTTTTCTACAGGTTTCTGGTGATTATCTGCTAGAAATAGACACATGAGAAAATGATATCATATTATCTACTGGATGTTTTTAACAAATAATCCACCAGATGTTTCAGGCAGCAACTGTCTGGTGAAACCATCCAATAGATTATCCACCTATGTTTATGATGGAAAGTTTTCACCAAAAATTCTAGCTAACCAGAATTCCTTCCAGGAAAATGGCATCTTGCTTATAATTTTTCCCCCGACATTCCATTGGTAAGTCTGTCAGAAATATTAGCAGATTTTTTTCTACAAAATAAAATTTTTCACACACAAATTACCGTCGGATAACTTTTCGCCAAAAAATTGCTAGAAATTAGGTTTTATAAGTATATTTCATGTTTATTGGCCGATTTTTTTTGCTACTAATTATTGATTTTCTTTTAGTGTAGTATACACAATGAAGCCCATCATTGCAAAAACTTTAAACAGAGAAAATGTCTAGTGCAAAACTTAATCAAAGTCATCAACTATAGATATTGAAATAGTGTCTTTCCAAAAAACATAAAATTTTACTATTAAAATTAGCATAAGAAGAGAAAACTCCTAACTATTTTTGACAAATAAAAAGCTTAGAAGAATCAACAATTGATCCAAAAGAGCTTAAAGGAAAATTTAATGAATCCTACAAAGGTTATAATTATGAAAATGAGTATTAATATTTCTCTCACCTCTTACATTCCAAATAATTATACAAATAATAAGAACTTACCCTACCAAAAGCATTTGATCTTGTTATTCTAATTTAAGTAGATAAGTTATGAAGAATTTTCTTTTTATATTTCTTATTTTCTTAGAAGTAGCCTGTGTAAAATCATCCTTAGAAATATGAACTAAATTAAGGACATCCTCTTTCTAACAATTAATATGATATAAATCATCATAAAGAATTAATTCTACCTTCTCCTAATTAGAATCCATTTGACCATAAGGGCTCATTCCCACTGAAAGATCATTTAGAACCCTATCATAATGAAGATCATCCTAGGCCACCCCATCCAAATTGATCATCACCATCAGACAAAGGAGTCTTGGGGATGGAAATAACAGGCACTAGATCAGAGAAATCAATATCATCAGAAGGTAAAACAAACCCAACTAGAGAATAAATTTGATAAGAAATATTAACCTCAAGAAGCAAACTAGAATTGACTTCATCAACTAAAATAGGGCCCAAAACCCCCGATTAACAAAAGTCTCAATGATAAGAGCTATTGAGGAAGGATGGCCAAGAACAACCCTATTATAACCACAATTGCCCTTATTTAATGGATCATTAATTAGTATATTTTCTTTGTAGTTGAAATGGGAGAAATATCTTATTTAGAATCTAACACCAAAGTTTTAGGTTTTATAATCTATATTTTTCCTCAAATGAGGGTGAAGTAGATAACATTCATTTTTAATATGCCCTAGGGTTTTAAAGTGTAATAGAAAGAAGGGAAATCATCCATGACCACTTTCTAGTCATAATCAAAATTCTCTAGACCAAGTCATACGATGTTAGCTAGGAAATTATTTATAGATATCAAGTTACACAATAACCCTAGCAACAAAAGGTCTAGTGTCATTAGCCATCATATTATCATTTTGCAATGGGTGTCCAAATAGGGAGCCCAAATCATAAAAAATCTTGGGAGAAAAAAGGTGCTACCTTATGTTAGGAAATGATACATAGATTAGGATGATGAGAGATTTCATAGAAAAATCTAAAAAAGGAGACCACTTAATAAGCTTCATATAATAACTATTAACATAATATGATGTATGCCCAAATACATAACTATAATCCATATTGTTGGCCAATTTGTTAAGAATATGATGAGGATCCATAATAGTAACTGAAAAATCACCACTAAGCTTAAGGTTGATTTTTTTTAATGTATCCAGGTTTGGCTTACAGGTAGTAAAGTTCCTAGTCAAAGAAAACTCAAAAGAAGCAACTAGAGTCTCTGCCTCTTCATCTAAAATCCAAAGCATTATCATCCTATAGTGTGTGGTGGCTTTAAGTTTTGAAAAGACACAGAGGAGGAAGATCCAGTAAGAACATTTTTAAGTGAACGAGATTTATTTTTACTGGCAAGAAAACCTAGATTATTAAGCATGCTATGATTGATTGCCATTCTATTAGATGAGACCCTCAAAGGAAGTTGAACCATAGAGAAAACCTAAAGATTAAAAAGAAAAACTAAACCCTACCTAGATGAAGGCCGACTAAAGATAATGAAAACCAAATAATGGATGAAGAAACTTGAAAAAATAATATAATAAATTATAAAAAAAATAAAAACAAAATGTATTAAATAATAATATATTCATATTTGTTTGTGGTGATCGACTACCTCCACTAAACGTGATGGGATGACTTGTTGTTAAGGTCATTAAAGGTCGATATATACCATTATTCACGACTACTTGTGGAATAATTTGATGGAACACTGAACGAACAATAAAGTAACCAATAATTGATGGAGTAGTTTGGTTTCATGATCAAGGTTGAAAACTTATTTAAGGAGAGGGAATGATCTTTCTAAAATGAGGGCTCAACTTTGGTCCTATAATTTTATTTTCATTATTGATGTATTTCCAATTGATTTTACATGGTCATCAATACGTAATTATTTTGGAAAAAAATCTATTAGAAATTTGAAATGTTGATAAATCGTACATAGAAAAAAATCTTGAAATACAAGTGATAAATTTTGTGATTAATAATTTAAACATAATACTAAATAATAACTAGTGACACATGCAACTGGTGGAACACTTATTAAATAAAATTTAATATATTATTGAATAGAATCAACTGATAAAGTCCTAAAAATTTGATAATTTTTCTACATTGTAGGAAATTATTTATCTAACATAGTGATGTTAAAGCTCAAGCAAGACTTGATGTATTATGTGACTAAGGAAAATTGAATATGTAGTAATACAAATGATGATAACCCCACCAAGCTTAGAAGGAATACTACTTAAGTATTTATTATATTATTCATTTTCATAATTTGTATGAAGGATTTTTTTTAATATAAAGATTTGTTATGGATTTGTAGATTTGTGATGGATTTATGATTTATTTTTGATATAATTATTCATCAGCTTAGGATTTGTGATAGAGTTAGGGAAAATTTGACAAAAATAACATTGAATACAAGCGACTTGTCAAAAGAATCACTAACAAATTAGACTTTTTTAGCTTTCTCATTGATGAAGATTTCCTTACACTCAAAATTCACGACTTCCTTGACAATGATTACAAGGATATTAGCTGTGCTAAGCTTGTCCACAAAAATCTCATCATCTTCATGGAATTAAGAGAAAGCTCATCAATTTTGAAGCTCACCTCAAATATAATACCATAAAGCAAGCAACTGTATCAACATTTTGTCCATTACCAACCTAGCCCATAAACCCTCATATGTCTATCACCCTAAAATGAATATCATACATCACTCCTATAAATAATCAAATATCCCAAAATACTCATAAATAAGTTTCTTACCTTATATTGACAATCGATTTCACTAAAATCCCATCACGCCTTCGTCCCTTCATTACAGCACTCCTAAAGCTCATCTAGTCAATCACCTAATAAATGATCATAAACATTTCAATGCAAACCCTACTACTAATGAGATGTTATAATCGGGTGCCTCTCATCATGAAAATTGATCATTTCAGTCAGAATATGCAACCTTATAGAACACCCACATCAATGATGGTATTGCCTACCCATCACTTACTCTGGCTCCATCACTCTCCACTCTCCCTCTACATCCTTTTCTCTTAAAAATATTCTATGTATCCTATATGATCAAAAATCTTAATTTTGTCTTTCAATTTTGAATGAAATACATTTCTCTTAAACTTTGTTAGGAAGAAAGAGTTCAAATCAACCTTGTTCATGCGTCAAGCTCCATCTGCCAATCAACTCGTCGATGCTCTCACTAAATCTCTTTTTAAGCAATATATTGAATATCTTAGAGCCAAAATTGGTGTGTCTCTAGGAACTCCATCTTAAGTGGGCCTATTAAAGGATTTTTAAAGTTGTATCTTATTTATTATGAGCTTTTTAATAAGAAGAAAATTGCAATATGTGGTAATACGCATTCCTTTTTTATCGCCGTATAGTAGGAAATTAACTAAAATGTTTGTTAATATTCATTCCTATTTTTTTGCAAGTAGGTGTTATTACACTTTCCTCGTTTCTTACTCTATCCTAGAAGATGATATTTTTAAAAAGGTAGCCATGACCTTAATATACTATTATTTTTTTCCCTGCCTCTATTCATTAAACTATCTCACATATATCAAAATTTACCTCAACGTTTCATCAATGAAGCACATACAAATATAAATATTATTAATCTAACTTGTGTATTCACACAATAATTACGTAAAAATATTATTATTTTTTCTTGAAAGCTAAGCTTCAAGTAATACATTGAAAGTTTGTAGATGGCTTTTGTTACTGTAACTACGATAGCTTGTCCATGAACGACAAGACGTGTTGATTGATTGAGCTTTGTACAAACACAGTTTGTAGAGAGAGAGAGAGAGAGAGAGAGAGCTAAAGAAGAAGCAGCCTGGACTGCAGTTGTGGGCGGTAGGAATCCTCGACTAGGGATAGAAATCAAATCAGCCGTAGGACCGTGGAGACTTTTGCTTGTCGGCTTCCTCAAAATTATTTTTTAATGAACGAGTTGACTCAAAGTCAGCCGAGTCACGTCTCGTGACTCGTCTTCTCCGCCGCCCTCCACCGCTTATCTGTCCCCTTAATACTTTTCATTCATTTTTTTTTTACTTTATAACTTTTTTATTGAATTGAATAATATTTATTCAATTTTTTTTTAGACAAAAGGATCTTCATCTTGCCAGAAAGAGGTTGGAATTCCTAATCCATGCCAACTCAAAATAATCTTCCATCAAGGCAAAGAAATGGTTTATATATTGAAATTGTAGAGGTGAAATTCCACCAAAGATTAAAATGCTTTTCTAAAAGCTAGCAAAGTTAGACCCATCACTGTTTTTTATAATGTGATGGATTAAATTGCTATGAATTACAATTGGTTTTCACACAGATAGAAGTCAATAGTTTTTTTTTATTTTTGCTACAGGTTTTCAATAGATTTCTCACGAATTTTCTATTAGAATCTAACATATGGAAAAAAAAAATGTTTTTTAGACAAAATATTCGACTGGAAAATTCAAGCTAAAATTTCCGCAAGAATGTCCAAAAGATTTCTAGGTGAAAATTTCCGCCAAATATTTTCGGCGAAAATATCGGCGATATTGATGCTCTGGAAAAATCTGATGGAATTTAATTCATCAATTAATATTCAAATTTTCATTGGAAATATTTCCGACGGACAATTTCTGCCGGTATAGATTTAGCTACTTTTATTTTACCGAGAAAAAAAATATATATCATTAAAAATTATTATTTTTGACATAATTTCTACAATTTTTTTTTACGAAGAATTCCGCCGGAAATCTAATATTTTCCTTTAGTCATTATTTTTGGAGAAACATCTCATGCCAAATTACTTATCCTAAAAGACATTTTAAACATCTTTCATTCTGCCACAAACCTAATAGTTAACCATATAAATTATTTATTTAAAATAACTATCATTAATGGCCCAAATTATATCTAATATTTTAAAATTTTAGTTTTAATTCGGCCTTTAAAACTAATCGTTTCATAGTTTTCAGTCAAAAATTAAAACGGGCCATTTCTCAATTTTAATTTAGGCTTTAAATATGATATTTCAATTTTGTTGTGAAGGGCATCAATTAATTTTAAATTTTGCATATTTTATGATTCCAAAGTCTTTCTTTCCATCACTTCTAAGAAGAAGAAGAAGCATAAACCATACTTTTGGGAGAAAAAAAGTTTAAAAGATTTCCAAATTAGGGATGAACGCAGCCAAAGGATATTTGTTTATGGATTAGTTTTCACTTCCTGTTGTTTGGTTAATTCTATATTTTATAAATTTATCTCAAATCTAGCATTAGTTTTAATTTGATGTACTTTTGTATAATCGACAGTAAGTTTTTTAACATTTGGTATCAGAGCGTTGTTTTCAATACCTGTCTTGATATTTTGATTTGTTTAATTTTTACTTCACCGAAAACTAATCATATAAAAATTTGAAATTAGTTTCCCTTTATCATAAATAAAGCTATAAATTTTCTTGGATTAGTTTTATATCATATTCATGATTTAAAACTTGAATTGTGGTATTAGATTTTTTTTATTCTTTTATAAATTTTTGGAATATATTCTTCCATTTAATTCTATTTATTAATTTTTGTAAATATCAATTTTTACAAGAAAATATCAATTACATTAAATTAAATGTTTATTTAGTATATCAAGGCATTTTAGAGGTTGTTTGGTTGAATTTGGATTTAGCCTTATGTTATTTGAATACTTGTATGGTTGATGTTGGTATTTTCATAAATAATTGCTGTTACCATTGATATGGATTGTACTGATTTTGATAAAACTATAGAAAGAAAATTAACAAAATTTAAGATTCCTAATTATTTATTTCAATTAATTTGAGATTTTGTATTAAATTATTAATAAAAATATCATAGGCAATTAAATTTATTTATCTATGCTTAATTATATAGAGACTAATGAGTTTTTATTATATTTCTCAGTACAATGATTTATTTAAATGCATTTAAATAATCTGTAAAATTTTTAATAAAAGAATTGGAAATTTAGATCAGATTGTGAAGCCTGTTGCGCAGTTATAGCTCACTATAGTTTTGCTTCTAGTTTTTAGGATCCAATAAGGGGCAGTAGACTATTTATTAGTAGTTGATGATCATATCTAAGTTTATAGGTATTTCTCTTTTGATTTTTGTATAGTCATGACTAGTTTATTATTCAATTTTATAGCTTTATTTGTGGCCATGTACTGTAGTGCTTGTATATTTTGATGAAATAGAAGAAATTTTGTATATGAGTTTATTTTTAGTATGTGGATATTTAGAAGCTCTATAGTCTATAGTTTATCTTTAAAAATGAATATTGGAAGATAATATGAAGTATTTCAAAACTAGATATTGGAGTTTGCCTGTCACAGCTCAACATAATAGGACCTGCCCTGATTGAGTTTGGTTGTGACATCATCTTGGCTCAAATTTGGATATGGAAAACTAGAGGGATTCCTCCTACATCCCTTAGTTTTCTTTGGTCTTGGTGAGAACCCTAAGTTCTAGAATTAATTTCTCAAAGTCATGGGTCATTAGATAATTGTGTCCTTTAAAGCATGTAGGCTTAGGTTATCTTATTACATGTATCATTTCACATATCCATGCATCATTTGTATATTATTTGCTTACATGTGTGTTATCTTTATGTTATATGAGGGGTAGGGGTGTAATTGATCTCAACACCATGAAAGCCAACTCAAACGTAACTCGTTAATGAGCTTGTAAGTCAAACTTATCAAGTTTTGAGTTTGAGCTTGAGCTTATAGTAGAGATCATATATTATACAAGCTTGAGTTTGAGCTTTGGTAGATTCAACTCGCGAGCTCGTCAAACTCACTTAATTAATAAAGTAATATTAAAAACACTGACATTTTAACTATCATTACTACTATCTCATAAGCTCATTCTACCCTATTCCAATTTGATAGCCGCACCCCAAGACATAATTTTGTTCTCTCCTGGGTAAAAATTTCGAGTTCATGAGGAGGCAGACGACGGGTGTCCATATTCATCTCGTGTGACCTAGCAAGGACAAGACATGATAATTTCCCAAGCACACAACAAAACTTTATTTGCACTCTTTATTTAATCTTCCTCTTCGGTGCTCAACATATGTGGAGGTTAGTATTCGGTGAATCATTTTATGTTGTACAAAATTTTAATATTATATTTTATTGTTTTGAATTATAACTTTTGATTATTGCTATTTCCTTTTGAATGAAATCATTTAAATGTTTCTTGCTAGGATTTCTACGGTGTTTGAAGACTCTGAGTTGAAGACCATTCGGTTCATCTCCTTCAATCTCCTTATTTTGCTTTATTTTTTTCTAGGTAATTTTTTAACTACATGCTTCATACCTAACTTAGGTTAAAATATCACTCAATCATTCTCTCATCTTTGAAAATAAAAAGTGTTTGTGAATTACTAAGATAGTATATGGAGAAGTAATAAGGCGTATATATTTTGTTTTTCTCTATATATTAATTAGTTTTTTTTTTTAGTTGAAACCCACAAGAGGGGCCTACGCGTTAATAGAAAAAAAAGGTTACAAGGTCCTTAGAAGGATCCTCCAGCTCTCTACGCTCATACGAGCTACAATCAAAAAGAAAAATAAGTCCTACGAGCCAATGGATCCTTTTTCTACCATTACAATAAAGGCAAAATTTAGAGTTGGTCTGCAAGTCAGCAGAACCCAAAAATCGAAAGTGAAAGATTCTCTCATTCAGCATACACTTCCTGCAAAACAGAATAACAAAATTGAAAGTGCACAAAAAAATTCTAACCGAGAGTAGATTGCAGTTGTGGATGATTTGGAGCACAGAAGAAAAGAACCTGCAAAAACCTCTCCAAAAAATGGTCTTAGAAACACAATTAGAAACAGAAGAAGAAACAACAACAACCGTGAAGAAATGCCCCATGGAAAACAGGTGTTCCATATTAATATAAAAAAACTTTGCCAAAAGATCATCTCTAGCCCAGTTGTTCACAAAAAACATGATCACCTTACCATTGCAGAACTTAAAAATACCCCAGAAAGTCATATCATCACCGAATATAAAGCAGAAAATATAAGAAGATATAAAAAACTCCTGAAACAGAAACCTGCATAACACCATCCTGACAAACCCAGGGACGAAAACCCAGTACCAGAAAATAAGCAGCCAAACAACAACAAACAGCACCCCAGACACCAAAAAAGTCAAATTAACCATGCCGAATATAAGGCAAACCCACTTTATCTAATAGGATCATGCCCTTAAGAGGAGGAGGCAGATTAGTAACAGAGAAATTCTAAAAAATGGAACTTTGAGCCCCATACTTAGCTAACCAATCAGCACAAACGTTCCCTTCACGGTAAATATGAGAAATAAAGCATGAGAGCTCACTCATCATCATCTTAATTTTTCTAATAGTGTAGAAATCCTGAGGGTTACCCTCATTACTCTCAGAAATAGCATTAATAACAGAAGTGGCATCCACTTCAATATTAACATGATGAAAACGCAGATTTAAACATCTTTCAAGCCCATAACTCAAACTCAGGAGCTCAACAGACATAACAGAGCAAACAGCCAAAGGACCAGAAAACAAATCCAGAGGATTACCAAGATGATCCCGAATAATCCCCCCAATACCCACACAATTGATACCAACCGAACCATCAGTATTTAACTTCACAAAGGGGAAATTGGGTTTCACCCAATTAACAGTACGAACTCTCCTCACCTAAACAATAGCAGCAGCATTTAACCCAAGGTAATCAGCCAAAGCATTACAATGTTTAAAATTCTGGCAAGAAATCAGATTAACAGAAATTAATTGTAACAATTTGTTCCTAATATTAGCAATAATCTGGTTTTCATCCATTTTGATCCCCTCATGCTTGGACTCATTCCTAGCTTTCCACAAATACCAAATAATCAAGATGTGTAAAAGATTAAGAATATGGCCCTTACCTTTAGTAAACCATAAAGCAAGCAAATCCTTTAAATCACCCTGATTAGAGAACACAGCCACCCCAGCCAAAGTACTGAAGTGAGTCCACACTTTCCGAGCAATCAAACTATTGATTAAAATGTGATAAATACTCTCAATATTAGCACAACACTGACATTTAGAAATAATATAAAAACCCTTTTTCCATAATCTAGTATCCACAGGCAAATACCCCTTAAGGCATCTCCAAGTAAGTAAAGAATAGGAAACAGGAATAGTGTTATGCCACAAAGCTTTATAAATATGATTAACCTCCTCTTTATATCTAAGGAGTTCCCAAAGCCTTTTAAAACTAAACTTACCGTTGGAAGTATTTTTAAAAAGAATTTTATCTTTAATGTGTAATTGTAAGGGGATTTTTAAAATCAGAGCAACAACCTCATAAGGGATAGCCTCACGCAACCTGTCAGTATTCCACTCCCCATTAACTAAGAAAGCATTCACCTTAACATTCTAAAGAGTAACAGTATTCAGAATTCTGTCAATGGAAGCAAAACCCAACCAATCATCCTGCTAGAAAGCCACATCCCCATTCCCAAGACCCCATTGAATGTTTAAATCGGCTTCCTCTTTAATTTTACAAATCCTTTTCCAAACCGCAGAATCAGTGTTCTTATACTGGGCATTTAAAGGGTGCAAACCTTTACAATATTTAGCTAACATGAATTGAGACCAAAGACTAATATTAGAACGAAAATTGAACCAGAGCTTATGAGAAAAACCTTTAACCATATCAGAAATAGACTTACAACCAAGAGCTCCTTCCTTATAAACACCACAAAGCTTAAGCCATTTAGCCCATCTAATGCCAGAGTTGTTGTAAGAAGAACCCCAAAAAAACTTGTTAATCAGAATCTCCAATCTATTACACACATTAGCAGGAGGATTTAAAGTATAAAAAATAAAGATAGGTATGGAATTTAAAACACTTTTAATTAAAGTTAACCTACCACCAAACGACAGAAATTTGAACGACCAATGCATGAATTTTTTTTGAAAAGTAGTGAAAATATTCTCAAAGAGCATAATCTTCTTCCTACCTTTAGAAAGAGGCGTGCCAAGGTATTTGATGGGCAAGTTAGCAGGATTAAACCCACAAACACGTTTAATCTTGTTAGAACGGAGAGTACTAACCAACTTACCAATGATAAAATTACTTTTATCTCTGTTAATAGAAAGACCACTAACATCCTGGAAATCATCCAAAAAATTTACCAAAATTTTCACATTTCTAATAGAAGCGTTATAAAATATAATGAAATCATCCGCAAAGCTAAGATGAGAGATAGGAAATCCACCAGCAGTACGAAAATTGAGATTAGGAAACCTTCTATAAAGCTGATCCAAACCTCTAGACATATACTCCATCGCAATAATAAAAAGAGAAGGGGATAAAGGATCACCTTGCTGAAGCCCATTACTGGATTTAAAAAAGCCATGGTTTCTACCATTTATGATAATAGAAAAAAAAACAGTTATCAATGTTGTGCTTAATAAGCTAAATAAATGACTGATTGAAACCAAACAGATTCAAAACATTATACAAAAAATCCCAGTTTAAATTATCATAAGCTTTAGTAATATCAAGTTTAAAAAGGATATTGCCACCAGGACTCTTAATGTTAATATCATGCACAAGTTCTTGAGCTAATAAAATATTATCAAAAATACTCCTCCCTTTAACAAAACTAGTTTGATTAGAAGAAATAATTCTAGGCAGAATAGTAGATAATCTAGAAGCAATAATTTTTGCCACAAGTTTGTTAAAAAAGGTGCAAAGACTGATCGGTCTAAAATCATTCCAAAAGGTAGTATTTTCTTTCTTGGGAATGAGGACAATGTTAGTACAAGAGAAAGCTTTCGGGTAAGGCTTCCCATTAAAAAACTCATGCACAGCATTAATAACATCAGATTTTATGATATCCCAGGTTTTAACAAAAAATTTGGAAGTATACCCATCCGGACCAGCCACCGACTCCTCATTCATGCCTTTAATAGTGCTCGAAATTTCCTCCTCAGAGGGAATTTGAGTAAGGTAAAAGTTATCATTATCATTCAGAAGATTCGGGATGACATTAGTGGTAATGAAAGGGGTGTTAGGTTTGATACAATTGAATATATTCTTGAAGTAATCCACACCCGAACTAGCAATAGTCTCAACGTTATCATACACCAAACCATTATCATCAACTAATTGATGAATATAGCTTTTAATTCTATTTTTATTAGCTAAAGCATGGAAAAAAGAAGTATTTCTATCACCCTCCAACAAAAAAGCAGAAGAAACCTTTTGTTTCCAAAAAATTTCTTCCTGATTTTGCAAATTAAAAAGGGAAATCTTACAATTATCAAGAGTAGTTTGATTTTCCAG
Organism: Dendrobium nobile; assembly: GCA_022539455.1. Lineage (NCBI taxonomy): Eukaryota > Viridiplantae > Streptophyta > Magnoliopsida > Asparagales > Orchidaceae > Dendrobium > Dendrobium nobile. The sequence goes on from CM039729.1 coordinate 32,492,238, forward strand.
AGAAGGATTATTCAGACAGGAATCTTCGGCAATTAAAACTTTATCTTCAGCCTCTCTATATATTAATTAGTTAGAAGTGAAGATCTCTCTTTCTATTCATTGGAATGCTTTTTCTTATGCATATTGACAAAATATTTTCCTATAGAAATTCTATTGTGTTTAATTTACATAATTGCTTAAATCCTATGTTCAGATTGGTGAGAGATAAGAATTTGTGGACTCAATGAAGTGAATATTTTTTCCTTTTAATCAATAATTATTACATGGATGCAATGAGGTTATGCTTGAAAATTAGTTTTGTTAGATAAATTCACTGTTAGATAAATACCCTTACTTTCTTTAAATAATTTATTGTTAGATAAATTAACAGTTTTAAGTTTTTTTGTATAGTTTTATTCTCTTTGATTTTTTTTAAATGTCGATCACAGGAGACAAAATGCATGAACTTAGTGAATAGAGGAATGTTGAAAATAGAAGTGTTGAGCAGATGAATGAGGTTATACTTGAAAATGAGCTTTGTAATGACAGTAATGATGTTTGCAATGAAGATGAAACAAATAATGATGGAAATAACAAAAATGAAGTTGAAGAGCTGGATGATGAAAATGATATTGATAATGCAATTGAGAGGAAGAAGAGGAAAAAACATCAAAAGTTTGGGATGAATTTAATGAAATTATTCTTTCTAATGGGCAAGGAAAAGTAGAGTGTTTTCATTATATGAAGAAACTAGCTTTTGGCATTACTAGTTTAACCACCCAATTTAAAAGGCATTTGGAATGTTGACCAGCTTGGATCCATACTTAAAGAAGAAGATGCTTTTACATTTCCAAATAACAGATATTAAGAACTCATGTACACAAATAAGTCAGGATGGAAGAATGTTGTCAATGTTCAAAATATGACCATGAGAAAAAAAGGGAAAAAATTGCTCATTACATAATAATAAATGAGAAACCATTTTATATTGTTGAAGAATTTGGTTTCAAATTTAGTTTTGAAATCTATATCCCCATACTTTAGTTTTGCTCATTACAAATGTTGTCATGGTCAATGTTCAAATATGACCATGAAGAACTCCCATGCAATGACACGAACTGATGTGTTGTTAGTGTATGAAAAAGAGAAGAGAAAATTGAAGAATGCATTGAAGAACATTAATAATATAAGTTTTACAAGTGATTTGTGGAAATCCAAAACCAAATAATATCATACTTAGGAGTGACAGCACATTATGTTGATTGTAATTGGCAGTTACAGAAATGAGAATTAAGCTTTATACATTTACCATCATCACATACAACATATGAGCTAGTTGACACATTTTATAAAGATCTGTGTGATTGGGGTGTTAAAAATGAAGTATTTACTATCTCAATTGACAATCTAACTAACGATGACAAGGTAATTAAACTTTTCAAAGATATATATATATATGAAAATTTTTATTTTAAAAATAACATATGATGTTGAAGAAGCAAAATCACTTCAAATCAAGCCTTAGTGCCTTAACACGTGTTTGATTTATGTTTATTTTTTACATCCTTTTCTTTGATGTGAGCAATAGAATGAACAAAAATTGAGAAAAATTTTCTAAGTCCTAGTCGTCCAGATAATTTATCCCATTCATCCCAGGACGATGTTCTCTGAACTCATGATATGAACTGTTCGTCCAGACTATTTATGCCATTCATCCTAGGATGATGTCCTCTGATTTCTCATTATGATATGTTCGTCCAGACAAAGTGTAATATTCATCCCAGGATGATGTCCTCTGATTTCTCACTTTGATTTGTTCGTCCAGACAAAGTAAACTATTCATCCCAGGATGATTTTCTCAGGACTCATGCTTCATATTGTTCGTCCATATGAACTATGTTTGTATGGGATAATGATTGGGTACGAAGTCATTCGTACCAATGCACATAAGGCTCGTACGCAACCATTTTCACACTATTCATACGTATGAAATTATGATCATACAGGAGATCAAGTACATTTAGAATTGAAATTTAGCTGTTAATTGAACAATTTTTCGTGTCTTTCATATATAAGGTCCAAATAAGATTGTCTTGAAATCTTTTTGTCAATTAGTCTTCATGCAAAGTGAAGGGAGATTGCAGGAGAGTGAGAGAGAGTATTTGAAGGAGAGATCTTACTACTAGAGCGTGAAGAATTCACTTGGTACTCAAAGGTAAGGATTTCAATTTTGTGAATTGTGATTACTTCGCTCTTTTCTCTTGTCCTTTAAGATTTCTCTTGAGAAGATCTTTCAACGAGATCCAATTCTCTGCCAACACTTGGAGAGTATGAAAGAACGAAGGGTTCTCTGGCAAAACTTGGAGAGTGTGAAAGGATAAAGGATTCTCTGCCCACACTTAGAGAGTGTGAAAGGATAAAGGGTTCTCTACCAACACTTAGAGAGTGTGAAAGAACGAAGGGTTCTCTTCCTACACTTGAAGAGTGTAAATAGCCGACGATTCTCTGCCGCACCGGGTAGTGGTGGAAGAGAGTTTTTGTGAAGGCTTCTCTGCCTTGCTGTGGGAGCAAAAGGAGAGACACTAGTGATATTAGTGCAATACTCGGAGAGTGCCTCCAGGGAGTGGATGTAGGTCGTGTTTGACCGAACTACTATAAATCTCATGTCTTTTATTTTTCTGCTATTTTTACTTTACTGTTTTGTGTTTAATCTGTGGTTGAAAAATCATTTTAAAGATTTAATTAAAAATGTTTTTATATCGATTTAAAAGTTTAAGAGGGAAATTTTTTAAAATTACCAATTCAAACCCCCCCCCCCCCCTTCTTGGTTAGCCGCTGAGATATAAGCTTAGGTCTAACAACCTAATTCATATTTAACGAGTTTCAATAGGTGTATGCTTTTTGTTGATGATATTCTACATGTCGATAAGACTAGAGAGGGAGTTGAAGGTAAACTCAAATTATGGAGGTCAATTTTAGAGTCTAAAGTTTTTTGCTTGAGTAGATTTAAAACTGAATATATAGAGAGTAATTTTAGTAGCAATAGACCTAGTGAGGGGATTGTGACTTTGGGCGATCAAGTAATTAATAAAAGTACACATTTTAGATATCTTTGATATCTTAGATCTTTTGTTTAGATATATGAATTCAAATATTTGATTTAATTTGTATAATTTTTTTGGTTATGCCTAAATTTTTATAGAAAGAATTTAGGTGGTGGCCTGAGAATAGCACAAAGATCAGAACAAATTTTGAGAGGAGAGGAGCGACATGTCTCATAGACATGTTCACAGACATTAGAAAGTCTGGGCAGCGTCCAATATGGATTGGTGAGGGCATATGGGCTGATCTGAGTAGAGCTTGGGTGACCCCTGAGTTCACAAAAAAAAGAAAGTAGAATAAGTAGAACAGAGCATCTGACTGTGGGGGTTTTGGAAGCTCTCTTCATACTGGTGGATCTATTCCTCATACGGAATATAGATGATGACTAGTAAGAGCTTTAAATTAGTTTATTAAATATATTTACGTTATTATAACTATATCTTATATTTTCAGAAAGAGTTTCTTGGTCGGGAGCCAACACCATTGGAGTTACATATGAGAACTCATCAACATCAAGCTGACCATCAGTGGGTTGATGAAAAGGCTAAGAAGGCTCATATGAGTATAATTTTTTAGAGTTTGGGAATATAAAATAATTATAATATCAATATATTTTATAGATTTATTCTTGCAGGATGATTTTGTACAAGCTCGGAAAAGTCGGCAGTCTACTGGTGAGGGATCATCTTCAGGATCAACCTAGATTTTTGAGTATCATACATGTTATTGGAGGAAGATAGAGGGGGAGGGTATATGGCCTTGGTTCACAAGGCTATGCTTATGAGTGCAGTTCATCCACCTCAGCATTTTATGATCCAAGTGGAGCTGAAGAAACTGTAAGCCAGAGGGTTGCAGCGCTGACTAGAGAGATTGAAGAGATGAGAAATGTTCAAAATGAAATGCAAGCAGAGCTGCAATTCTACATAGATGAAAATTAAAGGAAGAAAGAGCAAGAGATAAAGCAGCCACATGCATCTCCAGACAGCGAGGATACAATTGAGGATTAACACTTTTTTATGTTTGATGAACTTATGATGATCTGATTGTAAACTTATTTGGTTGAACTTAATGAACTTAGAACTTTGATTTGATGAACTTGGTTGAGCTTGTGAACTTACAACTTTGGTTTCATTTATTATTTTGTTTGGTTTAACTTATGAACATATTTATGATAATTGTTGTGATTGATTATAGTGGCGTGTTGCCTAAAATTGTTGTTATTGTTTTCTGTGCAGGTTTAGAGTTTAGGGTGAAAATCCCTCAAATAGAGGGGAGGCTATCATTTTTTTTTCAGATGCTACAGGTTTTCAGCGGCTAACGGCGGTTTAGCCACCAAAAACTTTGATACCGGACAACTAATTGACATCGCCGAAAATCCTTTATAACCGCTAGTATTTACAGGCAGTTTACCGATGGTGTCCGGCGGTAGTTTGATGACACGCCGGTGGTTACAACCGCCGATAATTCCTTCGGTTATGATTGTCGGTTAGCTGTCGGTACGTTTATCGGTGGTCTATCGGCGGTCAAACGACAGCATTTTTATCGATGATTGGACGGCCGGGGAACCCCCGATAAAAACACCGACGATAACCGACGATATAAACCTCCAGAACACCTCAGTGAAACAAACCACCGGAAAAACACCGTCAGTAATGGTTTCCTGCACCATTTTTTCTGACGGTTTGAAAACCGCCGAAGGACTGCCGGTTTATTACACAACCGCCGAAAAACATGAGTTAACTGCTGGTAATGAGTAAATTTCTTATAGTCTATGTACCTCATAAGTAAAGGATGAAGGGTCAAAATATTTGTGCAAATCTCTCTCTTCAAAAATTTAACGCTACCCGTAGGAACTAATCTAGCTTCTTAACCACCTAAGTATCAAACTTTAGATATGGTATAACCCTTTTATATCCTTAAGTTATGAGTGCTCCATTCTAATTTCATCCATTTAAAATTGATTAACCTTATATTAAGAAAGTCTAGGATTTTTGTGGTGGTTAATATGCACACTTTAATGTGTCACTTGTTGGCCTTACCTCGAGTCTTAGGAAACTAAGGAGGGATTAACCACCCTTATTGTATTATTAATTACCACTATAGCCGTAGTTAAGCTTAGGATTAAGGATGGGTCATTTGCCCCTATATTCTTAATAACTCTAGCATATGTTAGGACTCATATGTGTTGGGCTCTTCACAACTTAATAATCAAAACCAGAACTTTAAAAATAAGACCATAATTAATTCACCCTAAATGGCTAATCACTTATAGAGAAATCAATGAGTTAATAAATTGAATAATGTTAACTCGATCTTAAAACTTGAAACCTTCACCTAAATTAGGTTAACTAGTTAATATTAATTTTGCACATACTTAGGTGTTGGATATGACACATTTTTGTATGCATCCTAAGATAGGGATAATATTTTTCAATTTCTTTATTTCTCACTTTGCATTTAAGATGTTATGATGTAGTGTTTTATTTTAGATTATTTATGATTATTTTATTTTTTTTAATTTTTTGGATGGATGAGTGGACCCTTGACCTTAAGTGGTTAAAATTTTTCTAGAAATATCTTCTATAAGTGACCATGTTCCCATGGGACTAATGAAAATGTTGCAAATATCATTATAAATGTACTCTTTAATAGTTAATATGAGAATTACTAAACTGTAGGAATGTGTTCCTAATGATAAGATCTGGATGTGAATATAAATGTTTTATCATAATTGTAATAACCTCTATTTTGTAGGGAGCTTATGTAATTTTCTTTTTTATATGTAATTTTAGTTAGAAAAAGCATGTAGGCATATGGGTATTCAAAAGGCAAGAGGCCAAATATGTGAAGATAGGTCAAGATCCATATGTCATTCAATAATGTTAAATTTTTAGGTTGAGTTATAATTATGGTAGAGCTCAGCTACCTATTTTCTTTTCCTGGAGTGTATTATGAAACTCAGCTTCACTTCTAGCTTGTTATTTAGTATTTATTTTGTATGATTTGTGTGTTTAATTTGATTGCACACTAGAACTATCTTCTTTAAATAAATTTCTTTGATTATTTTACTTAGGGATGTCTCGGATGGAGTCCTCATATTTGGCCCTTAGGATATTAAATATTTTTATAAAAGATAAAACTTGGTTAATTAAGATGAAAGAAATATAGGGCCTAAAATCAAACAACATACTTTTAAAACTGAATGCATGACCCCTCTATTTAAAATTCAGGCACCTAAGTTTATAATTTTGATGATAACAAATATTATTGATTACATCTTTATTTATCCTAGTATATATAGTGCATAATTTTTTTTGTGTTAACTAACATTTTAGGTACAATATGCACCGTTGTTTAAAGATTCAAGGCTCAATGGGGTAGAATAGGTTATACTAAAAGAGTTTGTAATTTTTATTTATTTATTTTTAATTTCTTGAGTCAAGTCTTATAAGAGTGTATGCTAGCCTGATGAACATCCTTACACACACAAGGAGAACAAAAAAAAACTTTAAATATTTTAATTTTTTTGTACATTGTACTGTATGATATGGATCATACTGTATAATCTTGTGTTATAAAAATTATTTAAATATTTTATTTTTCTTAAGAAAATAATTTAAAAATATAATAATTCATACAATACGAACACCACATCGTACAAGAAGACTGTTATAGTTAGAAACCCCGTCATTCATTAAATTAGGAAAAAAATTTGTATGAAAAGTTATACTATTTATATTATACAAACCTAATCATATTGTATGATGTTTAAAATATTACCTAATTTAATCCTATGATTAATCAATTAAATATGCTTAATTTTTATATTTTAATTATATTGTATGATCTATAGAGATAATATTCGATCATCCCATGATTCATCCTTGATAAACTGCATTCCGGTTGAACTAATGTAATGTACAATCAGTTATTCATAATGATGATCGTACAACACTAACAGGAAAATTTAAACTCTTTGTATTATACTAACTGGTGATTGTACAGTACTAATATGTCAAATTATGCACATCGTACTGGACCATCCTACGATCGTATTGTACGATCTTTGATGGCCGAATTAAATTTTTAGGGTTTTTTTAAAGCTCTCTATTTAAACTTTTCATAAGACTTTGTAATAGTTTTTGAGTATTCATTGAGTTGTTTTCTTTTGGAGAAAGTTTGAAGATAGAGCTTTGGGCTAGGGAGAGAAAGAGTGGAGTTTGTAAGTGAGGGAGAAGATCCTTGTGGGATTCAAGGGAGTATGAGAGGGCATTTTCACACGGTTGCTCTGGTGAACTTACACTTGAGTTCCTCCAAGAGTCAAGCATAATTTGACCTGGCTACTCCACCACATTGGGTAAGGTGAAAGTGATTCCACGTCCTCTACCTCACTAGAAGAGTTAAAAAGACTCAAGGTTCTCTGCCTCACCAAGAGGGTGAAAAGGAGTCTAGGTTCTCTGCCTCACTATGAGAGTTAAAAGGAATCAAAGTTCTCTTCTTGGAAAAGGAGTACGGTCCTCTACCACACTAGGTTGGTGGAGGAGAGTTTGTAAGGGCTTCTCCATCTAGTTTAGGGGGGGGGGGGGGGGCAAAGGAGAGTCACTAAAGAGTTTATTTCAATATTACCTTGAGAGGACTTCAGGGAGTAGACGTAGGTTATATTTTGACCAAATCACTATAAATCTCGTGTGCTCATTCTAATTTTTTACATTCTACACTTTATTTTTCTGCATTATATTTTTGGATATAACTACTTGGTTAAAAATTTATGATTGATATTATGTTGTGTTGATTAAATTATCATCACAATCTTTGTAACTTTTAATAAGTGTATTAGCTTCCGCATCAAGTGATAGTATTACGTCTGTATTAGTTTGCCTCGGGCAAGTTCCTTAAGGTTTAACAACCTTCATGAATTTTTAAGTGGTATCAGAGCGAGATTTCAAAAATAAGATTTTAGAAACTTTTGAAAAATTGATCAACGGCTCACTTTGGAAATATGAACACCATAAAAGATTACTTAATTACTTATCCTTTTGTATTTGATAACATTTCATTTTATTTTTGAATAATCTGAATGTCTACTTTCTTGCAATCAATAAATTATTGAATATGTCATATGATTCAAACTAGCTATTATGTACCATCACAAATAATTAAAAAAGTCAAAACAAATATTCCTTATACTGATTGGAGTCGAGAAAAAAAATGATTAATTGAATGCAAAATCTTTGAATTATTTTTTTTTGTGCTTTTACTTTTAAATATTATATGAGAGTTTCAAACTATACAACTAGCAAAGATATTTGGGATAGACTATGCATTATATGAAAGTACTAGTGAAGTCAAACAATCTAGATTAAATTTATTACATTATGAGTATGAAATTTTTAATATGAAATCTTATGAGACTATCTCATACATGTATATTAGATTTACCCAATTAGTGATGTCTTTGCATGCTTTAGGTAGATAAATTTCAAACTTTAAAAAGGTTTACAAAATTCTACATTGACTACTTAATAAATTTGATGCCAAAGCAACTATTATATGTGAATCAAAAGATTTGAATGCTTATTCTATTAATAATCTAATCAGGTCACTCAATGCCTACAAGCAAAGTATAAGCATCAATAAAAGTGGAGCAAAGGTAAAAATGATAAAAATGTTAAGTTTTCTTCTAACATTATTTGCTTTTGGTGTAGAAAACTTATACATCTGAAATATAAATGCCCAAATTTAAAAACTTATCATGTAAAGAAAATTGACCAAAATAAGAAAAATGTAATAAAGATAAATGATAAGAAGCAAAAAATCCTCTAGGCAGACTTAACATCTGAGTCATCAGAATAAGAGCAAGATGATGAGGTAACAAACTTATGCTAAATCATCAATGATTTAATTGTTAATTTCGATCAGGTAAAAGTATGTTAAGGTTTATTTGTGTGTTTTATTTATGTATTTTGTGTGATTATTTATCTGTATTGTGTAATTTATTTTTATTATTTTTTAAGTATAATATCATGTTTTAGTTTTCTTATGTATGTTGTTATTTTCTTCTGAATGTATTTTAACTTTAAGTGTTAATTTATATCTTCATTTTGGTAATGTCAAAGGGGGAGAATTTATTATGGTTGGTTGTATTTATGGTTTATTTTTTAAAAAATTTATTTATCTTAAAAAAAAAAAAGCTTTCTCTATCTTTTAAGATAATTCCTTTTGGGGAGATTAGAGAAATTTTTTTATTTTGTAAATTTAATAAATAATATTTGTCATTATAAAAAAGGGGAAGATTGTTGCAACTCTGACACCCGAGTTTATGATTTTGATGATAAAAAATATTATTGGTTTCCTCTTTATATCTCCTAGTATTTGTAGTGTATATTTTTTTGTATGTTAACTAACATTTCAGGTATAACAAGCACCATTATTTGAATATTTAGAGCTTAAGATGGGGTAAAATATATTATATTGAAAGTGTCTATAATTTGCATTTATTTATTTTTAATTTCTTGAGTCAAATTTTGTAAGGGTGTATGCTAGTCTGGTGATCGTGCACACACACACACAAGAAAAGTAAAAATAACTTTAAATATGTTAATTTTTCTGTACATTATACTATATGATATGGATCGTATTGTACGATCTTGTGTTATAAAAATTAATTAACTTATTTTATTTTTTTTGGAAAAAAATTAATATTAAAATATAACTATTTATACAATATAAACACCGCATCATACTGGACGATCTATTATAATTAGAAGCCATGCCATTCATTAAATTAGAAAAAAAATTTAATTTGAAAAGTTGTTCTATTTGTACTATATGAACCTAATCGTATTGTCTGATGTTTAGAATATTGCCTAATTTAATCCTATGATTAATCAATCAAATATGTTTAATTTTATTATTTTGATCATACTGTATAAACTGGATTGTATTGTATGATCAATATAGACTATATTCAGTCATCACTTGATTCATCCTAGACAAATTATATTTTGGTTGAACTAATCGTATTGTACGATCGGTCATTCATACTATACAATCAGTCATTCGTACTGATGATTGTACAACACAAATAGGATAATTTGAACTATTTGTACTGTACTAAATGGTGATCATATTGTATAAACATGTCAAATTGTGTACATCATATTGGACGATCCTAATATCATTTTGTACAATCTTCGCGGTTGAATTGAATTTTTAGGGTTTTTTTATGCCCTTTATTTAATCTCTCTCATAAGACTTTATAATAGTCTTTTGAGCATTCATTTAGTTATTTTCTTTTGGAGACATCTTGAAGAGAGAGCTTTGGGCTAGGGAGAAAAAGGGTAGAGTTTATAAGAGAGGGAGAAGATCCTTGTGGGCTTCAAGGGAGTATTAGAGGGGATTTTCACATGGTTGCTCTTGTGAACTTGCACCTGAGTTCCTCCAGGAGTCAAGGTTTGTCTTGAGGGATGCTTTGGGAAGAAGACCTATTTTGTGTCAAAATAACCAGCTACATCACCGCACTAGCTAAGGTGAATGTGATTCTAGATTCTCTGTCTAACCAGAAGAGTAAAAAGGAGTCAATGTTCTCTACCTCACCAAGAGGGTGAAAAGGAGTCCAGGTTCTATGCCTAACCAAGAGGATGAAAAGGAGCAAAGTTCTCTACTTAGAAAAGAAGTACTGTCCTCTACCACACCGGGTTAATGGAAGAGAGTTTGTAAGGCCTTCTCTATCAAGCTATGGGGGCTAAAGGAGAGTGACTAAAGAGTTTAGTGCAATACCTGGAGAGAAGGACTCCATGGAGTGGACATATATCATAGTTTGGCCAAATCGCTATAAATCTTTTGTGCTCATTCTAATTTTTTACTTTCTGCTCTTTATTTTTGGATATAACTGCTTGATTGAAAATTTTTATTGATATTATGTTGTATCTATTATATTATCATCACTATCTTTGTAACTTTTGATATTTGTATTAGCTTCCGCATCAAGTGATAGTATTACTTCTGTATTAGTGTGCCTCGGGCTAGTTCCTTAAGGTTTAACAACCTTCACAAACTTTCACCCTCTTGAGTCACTTTTTAAAATTATAACTTATATTAAAAAAATTAGCACACTCTACGATAGAAACTAGATAGTTCTGATTAACCCTACCCTTCATGCATGGTATCTGTTATGCATGTAGATTTTATTTTTATCAAATTGAGAGATAATTCCCTATTTTATTAATATAGTGCCAATAATGGTCAGCAACGAGGCCCGTTACTCATATGTACCTCCCCATCACTCTTGCATTTACATAAGGCTAAACTACATAAGTTTAAGATGTTAGGTGGAGTTTTAGTTGGTACCCCTTTCCAAGTAGGGTAGTAATTCAAGGTCGAGGATGCTTAGATCCTTTATGGGATTTTATTTAGAAATACCCTTATTATCTTCCATTAACTAGGATAAGTGCATTAGTAATCAGAGTATGGTACGTCCCCTATAAATTTAGGATCAAATGCTAGAATTACTAGGTTAAGTGCATTAGTACTCAGAGGAGATGAGCATATCATCCCATGCCATACCGTTTGGTGAGCTCCCCTTTTTTTGGAGGCTTTAAATATCACACATCTATGTCATACTGATGAAGTCTATTCCATATTTCTTTCTTACATACTTTATGTGTGATTTCTCCTCTCTTAATTTCTTCCATTTAGACCGACCAAATAATTGTATGATCTTTGTATGTGCTGAATATATCGTTGAGCCCATCTTATTTGGATTAGAAGAACCTACAAATCCTACCAAATGGAGGTACAAACCAAGTTCATAATGTCTCTATAAATTCATCCTAAGTAATCAGGGTATTTGTATGAACCTAAAACTTATCTCTCTATTGGCTCGACAACCGGCGCTCTATCTTACCATCTAGAAATACAGCCAATATAACACTCCTCTTAGGAAAATAATGTATCCCATCTAGGGTCTTCTCTATTCTTATCAACCAATCCTTAATTACTCTAGGTTCAAAAATACCTAAAATTCTAGGAGGTTATAACCTCATAAAATTATATATATATATCATCAAGAAGGGTACCAAAAAACCTGTGTATGTGCCTCGCTTACCATCAATAATAATATACTTGTAATCTAAGAAATTGCCTCAGAATTGATCACATGAGTTGTACCATAAACATGGGTTGCATAAATAGAGCTCTTACAATTAGTAATATATGGATTTGTTGAGGTGGATCAGCCACCACCGAAATAATGAACAAAGTTATATGTGACATATGCATAAGAAAAATAAATAAAATGAGTACCCAAAATTACCAAGAACTATCTTACTCTTCTATAGATTAAATCATATGCCTCTATTATGAATTGCTTCTCCAACCTTGCTATTATACTCTTATTTTATTGTTAAAAGGTAGCCTAAGAGGAAAGAAAGGGGGTATTGGTAGATCCATTTCTTCATTGGTATCTTGAGATGGGAATAACTACATCTGAAGAAATCTTTGGTTGGTTCGTGGTCTGTGAATGGAAGTTGAAGATGGAGAATAAAAAAGTGGATTGCTCAGTGGCTGATTATACTCTTATTTTATGTTATTTGTTTAGTTCTTTTATGATTTCTAATGATAATTTAAGCATAAGTTGGAATTTGGAAAGGAAAGCTAGATTAGTGGAACATAAGCATCTCTCTATTTTTTATTTTTTACCTAATCGGGAATTCTGAGATACTAATCAACCTTTTAGGTTGTTGTTTAAACTTTGGTATCCCCTCCACCCCAATTGGTTTAAAATGATAAGTAGAGGATCTTATTTTCATTATGATAGGCTCCCTTTTATGAATTTTATTCTTATGCTTAAATTTTCTCTAATAGCCTTCCTTGTTCTTCGTAAGGAATGCCTAGGTTCTAGGTTGTAATAGTTTCTTTTTAATTTCAATGATATATGCATCTTCCAAAAAAAAACCTTGCTATCATACTAAAAATTCTTATCACAATTAGACTCAATATGACCCAATATCATATAGGTTATACCATATCTAAGTATGTCAAGAATGACCCCAAGATTTGATTAGAGAAGCGCTAAAATAAATATTTTGATGTACACACTACATAGAGTCACTACTAAATGCAATATAAAGTAAAAGACTACATAATATCAAAAATATTTTTTTACATATCAACATATACAATTTGAAGTCTATTTATAACAGTGCTTAGTAGTAAAGAATATAATAAAATAAAAGTCAATCATGTAAAAATCAAAACTAATCAAAACATACATATAACATAGATCGAAGAACACTATCCCAAACTACTTAGATCACTCCTTACCCTTTACTTGGCCTAAAAATGGAAGCAAATAAGGAGAAAGCTAACACTGCTCGGTAGGATGTGTGGTCATAAAACCAAAAGAGAACAAAAAATGTTGTGTTGTAAAATAAATTAAAGTACTATACAAAAAATTAAAATAAAAGCTGAAACTAAACTTCATATACAAGTATTAAAAAGAATTTAAATAATTTTGGAAGTGAAATAGAAATAAAATGAATTATAAGTAGATATTCCCTTTTATCATAATGGCTATCAGCCAAAAATATTATATATCTTTATAGCTTCACTAACAGAATTTCACCTTGATAGTCTGTAGGCCCCAGCATAATACAATCCCACCTTGGTCTATCACAAGCACTAGTATAATAGAATCCTACCTTGGTCGCTCACTAAAATCAGCATAATAGAATCCCACCTCTGCTACCCATTGGTGCTAGCATAATACAATTCCACCTCAATCTCCCGCTAGCACCAGCATAACATCACATCTCATCACATAAAATCATCACACCTTTCTTTCACTATTATACATATTTCTTGATGCATTTTATTAATTAGAGCATAATTGGACTCAATTTGGAAATTACCAAATTGCCTTAACAGTAGGCAACAACAATATTAGTGAGCACAAATGCATAATTTCATAACATAACAAAATTACAATAGATTATTTAAAACATTATTATAAGAATTTAATCATATTATGGTACTATTTTTAGACTCTGAATTATTTTATTTAATGAAAACAACATGAAATCTAATAGACCTAGTGAAAAATTTCTAGAAAATACTCAAAATATTTGTAATCATGAGCTCTATAACAAAAAAATAGTTACACCATGAAAGTTCTACCAATATAAATGTATCCTCATTTTTTAGTAATAAAAAAATAAATTCCAAAAGGATTGATCTATTGAAAACTAAGATAGGCAAAACGACACCAACCTCAAGGCAAACAACTTTTTCAACTAGCCTAACAACTAAAAATGGCCCGAAGAAGCTCAAAATCCTTGTTTTCCTCTCCAAAACCTCTCACATTTTCTCTCTACTTAGGTCGGTTGTGAGACCAAATGCAATGGAATAGTAGAATTTTTTTTAAAATTTAAAGTGTTGTTAATATCCTAGTGCTGCAATGCTCAATTTGAGCATTGCGATGCTAGTTCAAAACTCAAACTCTAGAGCTAGGAGCACTATAATGTCACTATTTGGCACCTAATATTGTACCAGCACTGAGGTGCTTGGACAATTAGCATAGAGGTTCTCTAATTATACCATTTCTTAGATTTTACAAAAATTTGTACCAAACATTTTGGACTATTCTAGAGCAAATGTAATCATTTTCATGGATAAAAACACTCCCAAGTACATACAAATGGATTTAAAACTAAAAAAATTAAAAATTTTACCTTTTCCAATTGGTTCAAATCTGAAATGAACTTTGATCCTTGAGCTCTCACATCCAGCCTATTGCGTAAGGGGGAGAAAATGACATGATTTTAAAACATTTTCATGGAAATAAGTATTTTTATAACATTTTCACCTTACGCTACTGCTCCCAACCATACTGTACCAGAACAATCCCCACTAGAAGGTACAACAAAATAATGCTACCCCATGTGATGCATCTTATAATTATTTTAGCAAAATGATAGATAGCTAAATGCAAAGATTCCATGGTGACCAAGTGAAAATTTCCATATTACAAAATCATGGACCCAAACCCGTGTGAACCACTTAAAATGGATGCAAACACTCACATGCATATAAAATACTTACATACACATGGAAGGGGTGTTATTCACAAAAAATTAGCAGGGTACCTATAGGTGCAATAGTGCACTAAATTGGTAGGTGTTAAATTTCTCCACTCAAAAAATATTATCCTCAATATTTCAAAAGTTAGATCAGCGGGAACAGATCAGAATATATCTATCTGATTTTAGATTCCTTCACATAAGTGGCTTTTTTTTCATTATATATTTTCATTATACCTTTACTATCAAGATCTTTTTTTCTTAAACTACTAACATTATAGTTTAAAATTCTTTTCTGATTCTTCTTTATAACTCAAATTTGGGTTTATATCAACCTCATTAATAGATACTCAACTTTCTAAATAAGATACCAATTTTCTCTGAGATAATACATGGAATATATTATGGATATCAAATATATGCTCTAATTATTATACCCTTTAAACTTCTTTTTATTCTTTTAATGATCTTGAATGGTTCAACATATCTTGGACTCGACTTTTCTTCATTTCCGAACCTACTTCCACCTTTCATCTATATAATATAAAATCTCTAACTTAAAATTTTAAAGTCTTGTGCTTTGCCTCATAATTTGATTTATGTTTTTTTTCTTTTATATCACTTAATCTATCTCTGATTAGACAGTTCTTTTCAGTAGCATCATACATTAAGCTGACCTAATCAGACTCCTTTCTCCCACATCAGTCCAAAATAGAAGGGTTATATATTTTCTATCATATAGAGCTTTATAAGGGCCCATAACAATACTTTATTAAAAACTATTATTGTAAGTGAATTCGATTAGAGGTATATGATCCTCTTAACTACCACCAAATTTCAGAATACATAATCTCATAAGATCTTCTAGTATATAAATAGTCTCACATAATCACTCTGTTTGTTGATAAAGATTTATATTAAAATGCATTTTATTACCCAAACCTTATTGATTGCCTCTCCACATCCTAGAGGTCAATCTATTATTTCTACTAAAGATTATCACTTTCTGTGTTCCATGAAGTTGATTATCTCTCACAAATGGAATTTTGTCAATGTATTTACAAAGTCAGTTTGTAGGATAGGAATAAGTGTATAGAGTTGGTCAGATGATCTACTACAACCTAGATAGCATCATGTTTCTAACTCAATCAAAAAAATCTCATAGCAAAACTCATTGTCACCTCTTCTAATTTTTACACTGGAATAGATAACGGTTGTAGAAGACCTACAATTTATTAATATTCTACCTTTACTAACTAACAAGTTTTATATTTTGAAACAAAATCTTCCACATCCTTCTTCAAGTAAGACCACCAGAACATCCATTTCAAATCAATGTGCATTTTTCTACTCTCAAGGTGAATTCTATATCCTGAATAGTGTATCTCATCTAAAATCCCTTCTCTTAGATCTCCAGAACTTGGAACCCTTAACATGCCCTTATATAAGATAATTCAAGGATCAGATCATTATAGTTTAGGTTTCTTACCAAACTTGATTTGATCAATCATCTTCAGATACACTGAATCTAACCTCTAAGCTTTCTAGATCCTTTCCTATAAAGAAGGTTGGAAATCATCTAAGCCAAAATGTTAGCATCTCGATTAATAGGTGTAATTACCTCTAACTCTACTTTCTCCATATCCTAAATTAAAAGATCAATAAAAGTAAGCAGAAGACTTGATACTCTAGGACACTTCTTACTCATGGTATCTTTTATCATATTCATCTTATCATGCTGATATTGAATAATTAAATCATAACCTTTAATCAACTCAAGCCATCTACTTTTCCTTAAACTCATATCCTTCTGAATGAAAATATTTCTCACATTATAGTGATCAATAAAGATCTCATATCTTACTTCATAAAAATAGTGCTTCCATATCTTCAAAGAAAGTTTAACAAAAATAAGTTCAAGATCATGCATTAGATAATTTCTCTCATGTGGCTTTAATTTCTTGGAAGTATATGCTATAAATTTTCTATGCTCCATTCGTAGGAATGTGTGGTCATAAAACCAAAAGAGACAAAAAATTTTGTTTGTAAAATAAATTAAAGTACTATACAAAAAATTAAAATAAAAGCTGAAACTAAACTTCATATACAAGTATTAAAAAGAATTTAAATAATTTTGGAAGTGAAATAGAAATAAAATGAATTATAAGTAATATTCCCTTTTATCATAATGGCTATCAGCCAAAAATATTATATATCTTTATAGCTTCACTAACAGAATTTCACCTTGATAGTCTGTAGGCCCCAGCATAATACAATCCCACCTTGGTCTATCACAAGCACAGTATAATAGAATCCTACCTTGGTCGCTCACTAAAATCAGCATAATAGAATCCCACCTCTGCTACCCATTGGTGCTAGCATAATACAATTCCACCTCAATCTCCCCGCTAGCACCAGCATAACATCACATCTCATCACAATAAATCATCACACCTTTCTTTCACTATTATACATATTTCTGATGCATTTTATTAATTAGAGCATATTGGACTCAATTTGGAAATTACCAAATTGCCTTAACAGTAGGCAACAACATTAATAGTGAGCACAAATGCATAATTTCATAACATAACAAAATTACAATAGATTATTTAAACATTATTATAAGAATTTAATCATATTATGGTACTATTTTTAGACTCTGAATTATTTATTTAATGAAAACAACATGAAATCTAATAGACCTAGTGAAAAATTTCTAGAAAATACTCAAAATATTTGTAATCATGAGCTCTATAACAAAAAAATAGTTACACCATGAAATTTCTACCAATATAAATGTACCTCATTTTTTAGTAATAAAAAAATAAATTCCAAAAGGATTGATCTATTGAAAACTAAGATAGGCAAAACGACACCAACCACAGGCAAACAACTTTTTCAACTAGCCTAACAACTAAAAATGGCCCGAAGAACTCAAAATCCTTGTTTTCCTCTCCAAAACCTCTCACATTTCTCTCTACTTAGGTCGGTTGTGAGACCAAATGCAATGGAAAAGTAGAATTTTTTTAAAATTTAAAGTGTTGTTAATATCCTAGTGCTGCAATGCTCAATTTGAGCATTGCGATGCTAGTTCAAAACCAAACTCTAGAGCTAGGAGCACTATAATGTCACTATTTGGCACCTAAATTGTACCAGCACTGAGGTGCTTGGACAATTAGATATAACTGCTTGATTGAAAATTTTATTGATATTATTGTTGTATCTATTATATTATCATCATATCTTTGTAACTTTTGATATTTTGTATTATAGCTTCCGCATCAAGTGATAGTATTACTTCTGTATTAGTGTGCCTCCGGCTAGTTCCTTAAGGTTTAACAACCTTCACAAACTTTCACCCTCTTGAGTCACTTTTTAAAATTATAACTTATATTAAAAAAATTAGCACACTCTATGATAGATACTAGATAGTTATGATTAACCCTACCCTTCATGCATGGTATCTGTTATGCATGTAGATTTTATTTTTATCAAATTGAGAGATAATTCCCTATTTTATTAATATAGTACCAATAATGGTCAGCAACGAGGCCCGTTACTCATATGTACCTCCCCACCACTCTTGCATTTACATAAGGCTAAACTACATAAGTTTAAGATGTTATGTGGAGTTTTAGTTGGTACCCCTTTCCAAGTAGGGTAATAATTCAAGGTCAAGGATGCTTAGATCCTTTATGGGATTTTATTAGAAATACCCTTATTATCTTCCATTAACTAGGATAAGTGCATTAGTAATCAGAGTATGGTACGTCCCCTATAAATTTAGGATCAAATTCTAGAATTACTAGGTTAAGTGCATTAGTACTCAGAGGAGATGAACATATCATCCCATGCCATACCGTTTGGTGAGCTCCCCTTTTTTTGGAGGCTTTAAATATCACACATCTATGTCATACTGATGAAGTCTATTCCATATTTCTTTCTTACATACTTTATGTGTGATTTCTCCTCTCTTAATTTCTTCCATTTAGACCGACCAAATAATTGTATGATCTTTGTATGTGCTGAATATATCGTTGAGCCATCTTATTTGGATTAGAAGAACCTACAAATCCTACCAAATGGAGGTACAAACCAAGTTCATAATGTCTCTATAAATTCATCCTAAGTAATCAGGGTATTTGTATGAACCTAAAACTTATCTCTCTATTGGCTCGACAACGGCGCTCTATCTTACCATCTAGAAATACAGCCAATATAACACTCCTCTTAGGAAATAATGTATCCCATCTAGGGTCTTCTCTATTCTTATCAACCAATCCTTAATTACTCTAGGTTCAAAAATACCTAAAATTCTAGGAGGTATAATAAACCTCATATATATATATATATATATATATATATCATCAAGAAGGGTACCAAAAAACCTGTGTATGTGCCTCGCTTACCATCAATAATAATATATTTGTAATCTAAGAAATTGCCTCAGAATTGATCACATGAGTTGTACCATAAACATGGGTTGCATAAATAGAGCTCTTACAATTAGTAATATATGGATTTGTTGAGGTGGATCAGCCACCACCGAAATAATGAACAAAGTTATATGTGACATATGCATAAGAAAAATAAATAAAATGAGCACCCAAAATTACTAAGAACTATCTTACTCTTCTATAGATTAAATCATATGCCTCTATTATGAATTGCTTCTCCAACCTTGCTATTATACTCTTATTTTATTGTTAAAAGGTAGCCTAAGAGGAAAGAAAGGGGGTATTGGTAGATCCATTTCTTCATTGGTATCTTGAGATGGGAATAACTACATCTGAAGAAATCTTTGGCTGGTTCGTGGTTTGTGAATGGAAGTTGAAGATGGAGAATAAAAAAGTGGATTGCTCAGTGGCTGATTATACTCTTATTTTATGTTATTTGTTTAGTTCTTTTATGATTTCTAATGATAATTTAAGCATAAGTTGGAATTTGGAAAGGAAAGCTAGATTAGTGGAACATAAGCATCTCTCTATTTTTTATTTTTTACCTAATCGGGAATTCTGAGATACTAATCAACCTTTTAGTTTGTTGTTTAAACTTTGGTATCCCCTCCACCCCAATTGGTTTAAAATGATAAGTAGAGGATCTTATTTTCATTATGATAGTCTCCCTTTTATGAATTTTATTCTTATGCTTAAATTTTCTCTAATAGCCTTCCTTGTTCTTCGTAAGGAATGCCTAGGTTCTAGGTTGTAATAGTTTCTTTTTAATTTCAATGCTATATGCATCTTCCAAAAAAAACCTTGCTATCATACTAAAAATTCTTATCACAATTAGACTCAATATGACCCAATATCATATAGGTTATACCATATCTAAGTATGTCAAGAATGACCCCAAGATTTGATTAGAGAAGCGCTAAAATAAATATTTTGATGTACACACTACATAGAGTCACTACTAAATGCAATATAAAGTAAAATACTACATAATATCAAAAATATTTTTTTACATATCAACATATACAATTTGAAGTCTATTTATAACAGTGCTTAGTAGTAAAGAATATAATAAAATAAAAGTCAATCATGTAAAAATCAAAACTAATCAAAACATACATGTAACATAGATCGAAGAACACTATCCCAAACTACTTAGATCACTCCTTACCCTTTACCTGGCCTAAAAATGGAAGCAAATAAGGAGAAAGCTAACACTGCTCGGTAGGATGTGTGGTCATAAAACCAAAAGAGAACAAAAAATGTTGTGTTGTAAAATAAATTAAAGTACTATACAAAAAATTAAAATAAAAGCTGAAACTAAACTTCATATACAAGTATTAAAAAGAATTTAAATAATTTTGGAAGTGAAATAGAAATAAAATGAATTATAAGTAGATATTCCCTTTTATCATAATGGCTATCAGCCAAAAATATTATATATCTTTATAGCTTCACTAACAGAATTTCACCTTGATAGTCTGTAGGCCCCAGCATAATACAATCCCACCTTGGTCTCTCACAAGCACTAGTATAATAGAATCCTACCTTGGTCGCTCACTAAAATCAGCATAATAGAATCCCACCTCTGCTACCCATTGGTGCTAGCATAATACAATTCCACCTCAATCTCCGCTAGCACCAGCATAACATCACATCTCATCACATAACATCATCACACCTTTCTTTCACTATTATACATATTTCTTGATGCATTTTATTAATTAGAGCATAATTGGACTCAATTTGGAAATTACCAAATTGCCTTAACAGTAGGCAATAACAATATTAGTGAGCACAAATGCATAATTTCATAACATAACAAAATTACAATAGATTATTTAAAACATTATTATAAGAATTTAATCATATTATGGTACTATTTTTAGACTCTGAATTATTTTATTTGATGAAAACAACATGAAATCTAATAGACCTAGTGAAAAATTTCTAGAAAATACTCAAAATATTTGTAATCATGAGCTCTATAACAAAAAAATAGTTACACCATGAAAGTTCTACCAATATAAATGTATCCTCATTTTTTAGTAATAAAAAAATAAATTCCAAAAGCATTGATCTATTGAAAACTAAGATAGGCAAAACGACACCAACCTCAAGGCAAACAACTTTTTCAACTAGCCTAACAACTAAAAATGGCCCGAAGAAGCTCAAAATCCTTGTTTTCCTCTCCAAAACCTCTCACATTTTCTCTCTACTTAGGTCGGTTGTGAGACCAAATGCAATGGAATAGTAGAATTTTTTTTAAAATTTAAAGTGTTGTTAATATCCTAGTGCTGCAATGCTCAATTTGAGCATTGCGATGCTAGTTCAAAACTCAAACTCTAGAGCTAGGAGCACTATAATGTCACTATTTGGCACCTAATATTGTACCAGCACTGAGGTGCTTGGACAATTAGCATAGAGGTTCTCTAATTATACCATTTCTTAGATTTTACAAAAATTTGTACCAAACATTTTGGACTATTCTAGAGCAAATGTAATCATTTTCATGGATAAAAACACTCCCAAGTACATACAAATGGATTTAAAACTAAAAAAATTCAAAATTTTACCTTTTCCAATTGGGTCAAATCTGAAATGAACTGTGATCCTTGAGCTCTCACATCCAGCCTATTGCGTAAGGGGGAGAAAATGACATGATTTTAAAACATTTTCATGGAAATAAGTATTTTTATAACATTTTCACCTTACGCTACTGCTCCCAACCATACTGTACCAGAACAATCCCCACTAGAAGGTACAACAAAATAATACTACCCCATGTGATGCATCTTATAAATATTTTAGCAAAATGATAGATAGCTAAATGCAAAGATTCCATGGTGACCAAGTGAAAATTTCCATATTACAAAATCATGGACCCAAACCCGTGTGAACCACTTAAAATGGATGCAGACACTCACATGCATATAAAATACTTACATACACATGGAAGGGGTGTTATTCACAAAAAATTAGCAGGGTACCTATAGGTGCAATAGTGCACTAAATTGGTAGGTGTTAAATTTCTCCACTCAAAAAATATTATCCTCAATATTTCAAAAGTTAGATCAGCGGGAACAGATCAGAATATATCTATCTGATTTTAGATTCCTTCACATAAACGGCTTTTTTTTCATTATATATTTTCATTATACCTTTACTATCAAGATCTTTTTTTCTTAAACTACTAACATTATAGTTTAAAATTCTTTTCTGATTCTTCTTTATAACTCAAATTTGGGTTTATATCAACCTCATTAATAGATACTCAACTTTCTAAATAAGATACCAATTTTCTCTGAGATAATACATGGAATATATTATGGATATCAAATATATGCTCTAATTATTATACCCTTTAAACTTTTTTTATTCTTTTAATGATCTTGAATGGTTCAACATATCTTGGACTCGACTTTTCTTCATTTCCAAACCTACTTCCACCTTTCATCTATATAATATAAAATCTCTAACTTAAAATTTTAAAGTCTTGTGCTTTGCCTCATAATTTGATTTATGTTTTTTTTCTTTTATATCACTTAATCTATCTCTGATTAGACAGTTCTTTTCAGTAGCATCATACATTAAGCTGACCTAATCAGACTCCTTTCTCCCACATCAGTCCAAAATAGAAGGGTTATATATTTTCTATCATATAGAGCTTTATAAGGGCCCATAACAATACTTTATTAAAAACTATTATTGTAAGTGAATTCGATTAGAGGTATATGATCCTCTTAACTACCACCAAATTTCAGAATACATAATCTCATAAGATCTTCTAGTATATAAATAGTCTCACATAATCACTCTGTCTGTGGATAAAGATTTATATTAAAATGCATTTTATTACCCAAACCTTATTGATTGCCTCTCCACATCCTAGAGGTCAATCTATTATTTCTACTAAAGATTATCACTTTCCGTGTTCCATGAAGTTGACTATCTCTCACAAATGGAATTTTGTCAATGTATTTACAAAGTCAGTTTGTAGGATAGGAATAAGTGTATAGAGTTGGTCAGATGATCTACTACAACCTAGATAGCATCATGTTTCTAACTCAATCAAAAAAATCTCATAGCAAAATTCATTGTCACCTCTTCTAATTTTTACACTGGAATAGATAACGGCTGTAGAAGACCTACAATTTATTAATATTCTACCTTTACTAACTAACAAGTTTTATATTTTGAAACAAAATCTTCCACATCCTTCTTCAAGTAAGACCACCAGAACATCCATTTCAAATCAATGTGCATTTTTCTACTCTCAAGGTGAATTCTATATCCTGAATAGTGTATCTCATCTAAAATCCCTTCTCTTAGATCTCCAGAACTTGGAACCCTTAACATGCCCTTATATAAGATAATTCAAGGATTAGATCATTATAGTTTAGGTTTCTTACCAAACTTGATTTGATCAATCATCTTCAGATACACTGAATCTAACCTCTAAGCTTTCTAGATCCTTTCCTATAAAGAAGGTTGGAAATCATCTAAGCCAAAATGTTAGCATCTCGATTAATAGGTGTAATTACCTCTAACTCTACTTTCTCCATATCCTAAATTAAAAGATCAATAAAAGTAAGCAGAAGACATGATACTCTAGGACACTTCTTACTCATGGTATCTTTTATCATATTCATCTTATCATGCTAATATTAAATAATTAAATCATAACCTTTAATCAACTCAAGCCATCTACTTTTCCTTAAACTCATATCCTTCTGAATGAAAATATTTCTCACATTATAGTGATCAATAAAGATCTCATATCTTACTTCATAAAAATAGTGCTTCCATATCTTCAAAGAAAGTTTAACAAAAACAAGTTCAAGATCATGCATTAGATAATTTCTCTCATGTGGCTTTAATTTCTTGGAAGTATATGCTATAAATTTTCTATGCTCCATTAGAACACATCCCAATTCTTTTACTAAAGCATCACAAAACACCTAAAATTCCATCATACTAGATGAAAAAATCAAAATTGAAGCAAATGTAAAACAATCCTTCATCCTTTGAAAGCTCGCCTCTTAGTCAAATGTTCAAACAAAAGCCACTTCCTTTTAAGTCAGTCTTGTCAGAGGTATAACAATCTAGGAAAATTCTTTTATAAACTTTCTATAATAGACATCAATGCCTAGAAAATTGTGTACCACATATATCATAGTTGGTCTCAGCTAATAGACAATAACCTAAACTTTCTAAGAATATACAAAAATATCTGCTCTACTCACCACATGTTCTAGAGGTGAGATACTTATCAACCAAAATTTGCTCTTGGAGAACATAGCTTATAGTTGAAGCTTCCTCAGTATTTCAAAAATAAATCTGAGATATGCTACATAAACTTTGTCAAAGTTGAGTAAACCAAAATATCATCTACGAACAAACTAAAAAACTGATCCAAATACTTCTTGTATACCCCATTCATTAAATATTAAAAATTTGTAGGTGTATTAGGCACCATAAAAGGCATGACTGAGAACTCATAATGTATGTATCTTGTGTTGAATGCAGTCATCACTACATATGTCTCTCTCATCTTCACCTAATAATATCCAAATCTCATATCGATCGATTTTATCCTTGAAAGACCAACTCCTGAAGCTGCACTTTTATCTCTTGAAGCTCCTTATGCGCCTTCTATATGGAGCCTTGGATATATAAGGAGTACCCAAAAATACATCAACATAGAATTTAAGTTCCCTATCAGGAAGAAAACTCACTACTAACCCCTTAGAAAAGATATCAGAAAACTCTTACACTACTAGGACATCACATAAAGATCTATACATTATGTTATTATCAAGAACAAATGCCATAAACACACTGTAGCCCTTCATCCATAACTTATCTACCTAAATATCATATATCCAACATGATAAACTCATCTAAATCCCTAAAATAAGAAACTCTCACTATCAAAAAGTAGTGTAACTCTCTTTTTTAAATAATTAATATGAGCTTTATATCGACTCAACCAATCCATACCTAAAATAATGAACTCATAGATGGGTAATAATATTATTCTAGATCTCCACTTTCTTCTATATATCTTAATATCATAGAAACTTACTCTACTAGCTACCACATCATCCTGAGTTAATAAAATAATATATAAATAAAATGGTAATAGTATGGAAGGAATGTTTAGTATATCAAATTGCCTCTCAAAAATAAATGAGTGGTTGGCTACATAATCAAATAAAATGTGACATGGCATATCAAAAATATAATTCATACTTATAACCACGTCTGAAGCATCTCTCGCCTCATATTCAGTCAAAATATATTCACATGCCTGACCTAGAGGTAGGGCAATAAGACTACTAGACTCTCTCTATCCACTCCCAAATAACCTCTCTATAATAGAACCTATTAGGAAACTAGAATTATTAACTATTCTGGATGATCCCTCCAAAAAACATAAAGCAGAATTATCCTTAATCTTCCTATAAGTCTAACAAGACTCTTAGATCTCATATCAGAGTGCTAATAAAGTCTTTCTTACAGACATCTATCCATCCTGTATCTAATCTTACTATATCAAAAGTGCTAACTGAAGCATCTCCTATCATAACTCTAGCACATAGGTGCCCCACTAATAGAATTTCTAGATCTAGTAATTCTGCCACCACTTAGAACTGATACAGAATATCTCTCATAGAATCTCCAGGTCTAAACCTACTCTTCACCCCAAAAAAATTTGATAGACTCAAACTAAAGAAAATAAATAACTAGTCATGAATATACTTAAAAAAAAAAATACTTCTATAGACTCAAACTCATTAGATCCTAAAATCCCAGATACTCAACCAGCTCCTTTCCTTTATTCAAATCTAAAATAAGAACTAAATATGTGTGAGCCAACATAGCTTAGTAGTCACACCGAAAATATTAAATTTTAAATATTTCACTTATTGTGCATTTTACTAAATTTATAAGGCAATTCATAAAAAATGTATTGTATTAAGTATGATATTAATTGTAGGTTATTAAAATAAAGTAGATTGTGTATTGAAAAAATAAATTATTACTTCATATATGAAAGTAAAAAAAAAAAAAAAAGATTTCTCTCAAGCCTTATACCTTCCATCAAAAATATGCCCTTTTGACTCCCTATATTAGCATATCAAAAAATAGACTCTTATCACTCTCAATGCTTAGCACATATCAAATATTTAAAAATTTAGACCCTTATGACACCTTGTGCTTTTAGCACCAAAACTTTCACCACACATCTTATCTCCTCACAATCACATATTTCAAGTTGATAAGCATATGTATATCATTGTATTACACTAAAAAAGGGTAAGTAAATAGTTTTAAAAATACACACAATGCTTTATTAGTAACAACATTATTAACCACTACGCATAATTTTATAGTTTCATAATCTCACCATATTATTAACAATTATTTAAATCATTATTTTGTAGCTTGAATTATACTACAGCATTATTTTTTCGATAAGAAATATTTTTTTAATTTGATAAAAATAGTGCACTTTTTAAACTATGCAGTGGAAATTTTCTAAGAAAATACCTAAATATCTAAAATGGTTATCTTCATATCATACAAAAGTTATACAGTTAAATTTTAGAAGTCAGGTATGAAGTTATCCTAGTTTTTACACTAAAAATATAAATTTAATCAATAAATTTAAAAAATATATATATTTTTGAAAATTAAGATAGGTAGAACATAACCTACCTCAATTTGAATAACTTTTAGAACTTGGTTGATAGTAAAAAATAGTCTAGAGTTTCCTAAATCTTAACTTTTTTCTCTAGAATCCTTGTCTCTCCCACTCTATAGTGGGTAACCTAAGTGCTGAACAAGAAGTAAAGAAATGGCTTAATTTTAAAAATATATTTGTGGAAATGTATACTTTTTATAAAATATGAGCCTGGCGCCATGGTGTCGACCTTACAGTGTCGCAGCTTTCTCCACTCAAGTGGTTATAGGGCCGCAACACCACCTCAAGTGTCGCAACTTAAAATTATTTTGAAAAACATGATAGATAGCTAAATTTTATGATGCCGCCAAGAAAAATTTAGGACATCTTATATAAAAAATACAAGAAAAATTGAAAACTACAAGTGAATTGACTTAATATCATATAGTACGATCATCGATCATCTATACAAATAGTTCAAAAAACTAGGTACGATCATGTATGAACCTTATTTCATACACTATCACTCATCTGTACTAATTGATATCGCACTGTACAAACAATTCAAAACTGAATGTGTTTGTCTGGTGTGAGATGGTATAAAGCTTATTTCGTACATTGTCAGTCATTTGTATGAACTAATATCGTACAGTACGAATAAACACAAACAATGTTTTGTTTGGTACGAATGTGGATGACCAAAATTTTGTATATTGTTAGTCATTTATACGAACTAACTTCATATAGTACAAACAATACAAAAATAAATGAATTCGTTTGGGATGAAATGGTACGCTCCTGGCTTCATACATTATCAGTCATCTATACAAATTAACTTTGTACAATGCAAAAAAATAACTCATTATTTGATTAACAACATTTTGGAGGATAAATAAGACAAATCGTATAATACGATTAGAGGTAGTACAATATGATTAGTTTTAAAATTTTAAGTTTTGACTCTCTCCCCCCTGTGTATATGTATATGGTTACCTAATTATAATCACACTCTCTCAGACTTAAGAAAAATAAAAATTAATAATTTAAAAACTTCATTACATGATATTCTAATCTATTTTATCTTAAAATTTTCAGCAGTCTTGAATATGATTTTTCTAAAATGTTAGCACACAAAAACACCAAATTGAAAATGTCTAGTACATGCTTGGAGAAATAATAAAATTAACATAAAAGTAATACTTTGTTATCATCAGAAATCACATTCTCAATATGGATTCCTAAGTTGAAACAATCTCACCCTTTTTTATAATGATAAAAATAATTATTGTTTGAGTCACAAATAAAAATATTTTCTCCTAAACTCCCCATCAATGTAGTTAAACATAAAAAATTATGGGGAAATAATAAATCATCCCTCTTTTTATTTTGGATTTAGAGATAAACACAAAACAAGTTAGTACAACATGAATCACAAGAAAAAACACAAGAAAACAAAAAACATAAACATAAAAACACAAAACATACACCAAAATACAAACCAGAAGACTTCAAACAAACACAAATAAAAACCTTCTCCTTTTTTGACATCAGAAAAAAAAATTTCCTAAAAAAAGTAAGTTGATATAGATAAATCTAATAGATGATAAAGAAGATAATTTTAACCTATTTGCACATACAACATTAAAGTTCTGATTGAAAAAGAAAGACTCAACTTTTAAATCAAAGAATAATTTAGATATGAAAAGTTTAACATGTCATTGTTCGGTCTAAAAAGAAAAAAATATCAAATAGAGTAATCATCGCAAAATTAATTAAATAGAATTCTTATAGTTTCAAATTCAATAGTTGAAATTATCTTTTAATGTAAGGATTCTTCTAAAAATTAAAGATATAGAGGAAAGAACTAAATGTAGTGTGAGCTCATTTTATGTCTCTTAAACAATAAGAATTATTTGAGTAGTGAACATTATGCATCTTTTTATTTTGGGCTCATTTTATGCCTCTTTTCAAATTTGGTGAACAATGTGCATCTTTTCATGTTGGGCTTATTTTGTGCCTCTTTTCAAAATTGGCTCACTTTGTGTATCTTTTGATATTTTATTTTTTACACAACCTAACTTAGTAAATATTAGCTTGCGTGATTATCTTCTAAATAAAAGAATAAACTTTCTCATATAAAGAAGAATAATCCATAAAACAAAATCCTATTGTTAAGAATAAAATCAACACATTAAATAAGAAAATATAAGAAAAAATAAGTTACCAATTTTGCAACAATTATAACTATAAGATATAGATTTATTAAAATATTGAAATGATCTTATTGTCTAAATCTAATTTGTAAGTTGATTTAAAACTTAAGAAGAGAAAAAATTTTGCTTGGAACTTTAGTTGTAGTGTAAGATATTTTAGAATTTTCTCTTAAATCAACTTTAGTAATTTGAATAATATAAACTCAAAGACAATTTCAGTGAATAAAAATCAATGCAAAGACAAGCATTTCATTACCAACATAGAATGCAAATACAAAGTGATACAGAAATACAAAACATCTCAATCCATCACATAAAAACTAAAGAGAAACAAAACATACATCAACTGCAACATAAAATAAAAACTAAAAAGCTAGAGGATCATGATCTGGAGGTGGCTGAGGAGGAGAGAACATGGTAAAATAGCTATTAATGGTAGCTACTTGAGTGTTGATAGAATCAAATTGCTCTCAGACCCAGCTCATATCCTCATTGTATCTGGTATTGTGCTGGTCTAAGCGAGTCTCAATGTGATCAAATCGTTGATCAAAATGAGACTCAAGTCGATCAAAATGCTTGACCATTTCCCGATAAAAATGATTATTAGGTCCCAAAATAGGTACAGATGCAGGAGCTTCTACTTCTCCAACTTCATCTCCTGAATCCCCTTAATCCTGGGGAAATAGAGAACAAAAGGAAGAATCAGTGAAATAGATTGGAAGATGAGTAGGTGAATCAGGATGAATCAAGTTGTATTACTTTTCAAGCATAGAGGTGACCAAATATTCTAAAGTCACATTCTTCTTCCTTCTAGTGGTAGGAAGTCTAATGTCAGTAAGATTATCAAAGTAGTCCAAAATCAAATAGGCTTCATCAATTGGAGTGTTTGATATTATAAGATATGTGACAATAGAAAGTAAGGGAGTGAGGTTTATACGATCACCAGCTTTAGGAATAATGGATGTTCTCAAAACATGCTGGATGTTCCTAGCTTTTTGGTTCAAAGTATGTACACAAGATTGGTGATAAACTAAATGTAAACCTCTAAGAGTTTGATTTATGGTAGATCAGATAAAATCATATCTTGAAGTTATAGTGTATGCATTTAACCCTCCAGTTCTAAGATGTAGGAAAGTCCCTAAATCCTCCTTAGTAATCTCTACCCTCCCTTTAAACACATATGAAGATATCTTGGTATGGTTCTCCCTTAATCTAATATTAGCAAGGAAATGGTAAAAGGTTTCAGAATGGTGTGCATGGATTAAGGTGAGAATGAAAGAAAATTGGGTAGAATCAAAAAGAGGCATTACAGAAAGTTGTTATCTTCTTGGATAAGAAGACCATATGGAGTAATTTTGGCCTCAAAAAAATGCTTGTAGGCTTCTTCATTTTCTTTAGAAAGCAAGTTATCATCTAGTTGACTAGAATAAGAAGAAGAGCCTCTGGAATGACGAGCATGCTTGTTGTTGTTGCTTACCATTTGAAGAGTTCTGAACACAAGATGATTTGTGATTGAAAGATGATGTGAAGAAAACTCAATGAATACCTTTCAATTTAAAGAAATTGGGATGATCGTACAATACAAAACTATTTTGTACGTATGATTCTGAGTTCATATGGGATGACATGATTTTCGTACATATGAATAGAAACGACCAAAAATGAAATGACTATTCGTTAATTTCCATTCCCGAGGAGTTATTTTGTATGATTTTTTGACCAAAATGATCATACAAACAAATAGGTGTTTCTCCAGGATGATCAGATAAAAATGATTATAATATGGCAGTTAGGTTCGTCCATATACAAGTTGACAATAGGATCGTATAGACAAACAGGTGTTCGTCGGGGATGATCTTCAAAAAATAACTACACTTCAAATTCCCTCCCTGTTCATACAGATGAAAAATGAATAGCTCATAATGTACGATGACATATTTTTACAATACAATATATTTATAAAAACACATTTTTGTCTTACAAAATAAGAAAAATTATCAGGTAAAATCTATTTATTTTGTACAGTATGAAAAGGGTTCGTACAATACAATTGGAAAATGAATTTTTAGATTTGCACATGATAATCATGATTCTTTTTTAAAAACAAGTCAACCAAAATTCATATGACACGCAATCAAAAAAACAAAAATAAAGCAAAAGAGAAATCAAACCCAAAATTGTGTAAAAAAATCAAACAAAGATAAATCACAAACAATAAATAAGACATAAACATCAACAAAAAGATACATCACAAACGGAATTTGTTGATTTTAAAATCTCAAGAATGAGTATTAATAATACCAAATCTGATTCTTAAGGTGCTAAATGTTTCAAAAGTAAGTTGTTTTATGAAAATTTCTGTAAGTTGATTTTCAGCAGCTACATGATATAGCTCAATTTCTCTTTTAGTGATAATGTCTCAAATAAAGTGATGTCATATATCTATATGATTGGTTATAGAGCATTGAATAGGATTCTTTGAAATGCATAAGGCACTTATATTATCACAAAAAATTAGAATAATTCCAATTGAAAATATTAAATCCATAAGTTATTATTTTAACAAAAGAACATGTGCCACACAACTACCTAAGGCAATATATTCTGCTTCAGTAGTAGAAAAGGCTACTAAATTCTATTTTTTGTTAGACCAAGAAACTAAAGAGTTTTTAATAAATTGACAAGTTCTAGAAGTACTTTTTTGATCAACTCTATGCCTTGCAAAATATGAATTAAAATATCTAATAATTTCAAAATAAGAGATGTACCTACGATACCATATCCCTAGGTTTTGAGTTCCCAAGAGATATCTCAATATCTCAAAATTCTTTTAACATCAGTCAAATGGGATTCCTTTGGATCTGCTTGAAATCTAGCACAAAGACAAACACTAAACATGATCTTTGATCTACTTGCAGTAAAGTAAAATAATGATCCAATTATTCCTCTAAATTTATTTTGATCAACTTATTTGCCTTTAGAATCCTTATCTAATTACAGTGAGAAACTCATTGGTGTACTTAATTGTTTAGCTTTATCAATTTCATATTTCTTAAGAATATTCTTAATATATTTTAATTGACTCAAAAATATGCCTTCATCTTTCTTCTTTATGCTAAAACCAACAAAGTAACTCAAGTCTCCCATCAAACTCATTTCAAATTCACTACTCATTATTTTTGAAAAATTATAACAAAGATTTTTATTAGTGGATCAAAATAATATATCATCAACATATATTTGAACAATGAGTATATCTTCTCCTATTCTTTTTAATAAGAGAGGGTGTCCACGCTTCCTTTAACAAATGATCTTTCTAGTATAAATGTGCTTAGCCTGTCATACCATGCCCTAGGTTCCTCTTTTAGTCCATACAATACCTTTCTTTAATTTAAACACATGTTTAGGAAATTATGAATTTTCAAAACTAAGTGGTTTCTCAACATAAACATTCTCTTGTATCACCCCATTAAGAAGACACTTTAGCATCCATTTGAAATAATTTAAAACCTTTAAAATAGGCAAAACCTAGAAGCACCATTATTGCTTAAATCTGGCTACCCGTAAAGGTTTCCTCAAAATCAATTTCTTACATTTGATTGTACCCCTTGGCCACATATCTTACTTTATTTCTAACCACTACACCTGAATCATTAATCTTATTTTTGAAAACTCACTAAGTCCCAATAACACTTTGATTTTTAGGTCTTTCAATTAACTCCCAAACATCATTTCTAACATATTGATTCAATTCTTCCAACATGGCCAAAATCCAAAATTTATCAGAAAGTGCTTAATTTACATTAGTGGATTCAATCATTAAAATAAAGGCTAAGTGATTCACTTCTTTTCTAAGTTTACTCCTAGTCCTAACACCTTCACTCGAGTCTCCTAAAATTAGTTTTTTAGGATGACTCTTAGGATATTTTCATTTTCTAGGCAATGCATTTTATGTTTCAACCTTTTTTTCAAGATTTGTATTTTTAATTACTTGGGTTATTGATTCAACATCTTCTTCTTCCAACTTAGACCCTCCAAAAATATTGCATTCATCAAAACTACATAAGTGGTCTCCTCAACTGCTAAAGTCCTTTTGTTAAAAACTCTATAGAATTTTCCAACACTTAAATATCTTAAAAAAATTCTCTCATCAAATTTAGGATCAAATTTTTCTAAAAGAGTTTTACCACTGTTATGAATAAATAACTTACATCCAAAGACATATAGATGTGAAAGGTTGGGAGTTCTTCCCTTAAGGAGTTCATAGGGTGCCTTGTTCAACTTTGATCTAATACTTACCCTATTCAAAAAATAATAAGTTGTACTAACCGCTTCAACCCAAAAATATTTTGAAAGTGAATATTCAAGCAATATAGCTCAAGCTATTTCTATCAAAGTTATATTCTTCCTTTTAACAACCCCATTCTATTGAGGGATCCTAGAAGATGAAAAGTTGTGATATATTCCTTGTTATTTATAAAAATTTTTAAAATTTTCATTTTAAAATTTTCCTCCATGATCACTATGAATTGAAAGAATTTCATAACCTAGCTTCTTCTAAATCGAAGTAGAAAAATTTCTAAATTCATCAAATAATTCACTCTTATGTGATAAGAATTTAATCCAAGTAAATCTTGAATAATCATTAACAATTACATACCCAAAAACTTTCCCTCATAAACTTATAATGTTAACCGGTCATAAAAGATCCATGTGTATACCTTGTAGTGGTTTGCTATCTCTAAGATCTTTAATTGAATGAAAGGACTTGACTTATTTTTCTAAATGGCATGCATCACACAGGTGATCTTTAGTAAAAAGTCTAATTTGGGTATACCCCTAACCAATTCTTTTTCAATAATCTTTCTAAGATTTTTTATGCTCGCATGACAAAGTCTTCTATGCCATAACCAAGATTCATTAGTGATAGTTTTGAGACAAAAAACATTAGAATATTTAACATAATTTAAATCAAGAATGTATACATTATTTGTCATATTTCCATTTAACACATCAACTCTATTTTGGCTTATAATGTAGCTTGTAGGTAAAAATTTAATGATAAAATATTTATCACAAAGCTGAATAATACTTAACAAGTTATGTTTTAAACCTTCAACCAATAAAACATTCTCAATAAAGAAATTGTTCTTATTGACAATCATACATGTACCTACCACTCTCCTAATGATAATATTTCTCAGTGTCACTTTGCCTCTTACCCTGGCTTCTAGCGATATGTATTGAGTTGTACCACCAGTCATATGTTTCGAGCATCCACTGTCCAAGTACCAAATGCTCTCACGAGAGCTTGTATGAGGGAATTTCTCCTCTTGATCTAAATGATCAAGTTTATCTATCATTAAGCATAAGTTTTTGAGTTTATCTTCTATTTCTATTTCTGAAAAGTCGGAAGCTGAGTCATTCTAGAAAGCTCTTTACACTCTTCTCTTACCCTTCCTAATATTATTTTTCTTCTCAACTTTCTCCTTGCTAGGATTAGCTTTGAAATTTGGGCAATCTATTTTTATATGTCCAAGATTCCCTCATTCATAACAAATAACTTCATTAGAAACTTTTGCATTCTTATTGAACTTACCTTTATTCCACTGCTGACATCTTCGTTGCTTTTTCTAAGGAAACTTTTGAACTACCTAGTCAAGAGTGTAATATCTTCTTCATCCTCAGGCATTGATTGATCAATTTCCAAATCATCCACTTTAAAGCGATATTCTTCTTTTTTCACTTGTCAACTGCATCAATCTGTCTTTGATTCACTCCTTGCTTGTAAGCAATCAGTGATCCAAATAGATTATGAATTGAATAGACATTCAGAACTTTTGACTCTGTTATGACAGTTATCTTTGCATCATAAGTAATAGGTAAATAATATAAGATTTTATTAACCTTTTAAAATTTTTTAGTTCTCTACCTAAAGCTTACAATGAGGTAACAATCTAAGAAAAATGTGTATACATATCAAAAATTGACTCATTCGATTTCATGAAAAATAGTTCATAGTAATGTAATAAAATATTGAACCTGGATTATTTAACATCATTTGTCCCTTCATAAGTTATACAAAATCTATCCTATATTTTTTTTTTCAGTTTTATAAGTAGAAACACACATATAGTCTTCTAATTTCAATGCATAGAAAAAAGTATTTAATTTTTTACATTTAGCTGTATTAAGTCTTTCTCTTCTAATGTCCAATCAGAAAATGGTGTTTCAACTCTAATGCCATAACAAAGTCTGGTGGGTCTAGTGTAACATTCATGTACTAATATTCACATGCGATAGTCACGTGATTGTAGAAAAGTAGACATGCAAATTTTCAAAAAAAAATTAACTAAATATTATCAAATAAAGGTGATCTAGTGATAGAGTATCCTTCAAGAGTATTTATTTTCCAAAAGTAGCCATGATCATTTTTTTCAAAAAGTTATCTAAACCTTAATATTTGAGATAAGCAACTCGGGCTTCCCAGTTTATGATTTTGATGATGATAAATAATATTGATTAATCTTTTATTTCTCATAGTATTTTTAGTGCATATTTATTTGTGTGTTGACTAATATTTTAGATACACCATGCACCATTCTTTGAAGATTCAAGACTCAAGATTGTGTAGAATTCATTATATTAAATGAGTATGTAATTTTCATTTCTTGAGTCAAGTCTTGTAATGATGTGTGTTAGATTGGTAATGGTGCACACACACAAGGTGAGTAAAAAATGATTTTAAATATTTTTTTTTTATACATCGTACTGTATGATCTCGATCATAATGTATGATCTGGTGTAACATAAATTAATTAAAATATTTTATTTTACAAAAAAAATAATTTTGTAAAAAAAACTAATTGTACAGTATGAACAAAGCATCATACTAGACGATCTATTATGATTAAAAGCCCATCGCCCATTAAATTAGGTAAAAAATTTAATTTAAAAAGTTGTTCTAACCATACTATATAAACATGATCATATTGTACGATGTTTAAATATTGCCTAATTTAATCCTTTGATTAGTCAATTAAAATGGCTTAATTTTAATATTTTAATCGTACTGTATGAACTGGATCGTATTTTACAATCAACATAGACAATTTTGGCCATCCCATGCTTTGTCCTGGATGAACTACATTTTTATTTAACTATTCGTACAGTACTAATTGGACATCGTGTAGTACGAACAGGCAAATTGAACTATTTGTATATTACTAACTGGTGATCACACTGCATTTTTATTGAACTGTTCATACAATACTAACTAGGCATCGTACAGTACGAACATACAAATTGAATTGTTCGTACAGCACTACTGGTGATCATACAGTACTAATAGGTCAAATTCTGCACATCGTACTGGATGATCTTGCGATCGTACTGTATGATCTTTAACGGCTAAAATAATTTTTTAGGATTCTTTGAGGCCCTCTATTTAAGCTTTCTCATAAGACTTTGTAAGATTCTTTGGCAGCCATTGTGTCTTCATTCTTTTAGAGAAAACATGAATAGAGGACTTGAAAGGGAGAGGAAAGGGTGGAGTTTGAGAGAGAGAAAGAGAGAGAAGATCCTTGGAGGGGATTTCACATGGTTGCACTGCCAATCTTGCACCTCAACTCCATCGGATTCAAGGTTCATCTTGAGGGAAGTTTTGGGAATAAGAAGATCTATTTGGTGTCAAAGAACCAGGTTCCTCCGCCACACTGGAGAAGGTGGAAGTGATTTTGTAAGGGCTT
Source organism: Dendrobium nobile (assembly GCA_022539455.1). Classification (NCBI taxonomy): domain Eukaryota; kingdom Viridiplantae; phylum Streptophyta; class Magnoliopsida; order Asparagales; family Orchidaceae; genus Dendrobium; species Dendrobium nobile. The sequence continues at coordinate 32,529,504 of CM039729.1, forward strand.
CTCCGCTTAGCTGTGGAGGCTAAAGGAGAGTCACTAAAGGTTTAGTGCAATACTCTAAGGGTGCCTTTGAGGAGGGACGTAGGTCAAGTTTTTGACCGAACCGCTATAAATCTGATGTGTTCTTTCCTTTATTATTTCTGCATTATTTTCATTGCAATTAACTGCGTGAGTGAAATTGATAATTTATCTTTTTATTGTGAATGTAATTCACTTCTGTATCAAGTTATAAAAAGATATTTCTTTTCATTAAAGAAATTTTTAAACATCTAATTCACCCCACTTCTTGGCACATCTCATACCTTAAATTAGTATAAGAGCACTTTCAATTGATATCAGAGTGGGGTCTCAAAAATAGTGTTCTAAAAAAACCTTGAGAAAAATGATCATGTCATATTTTGGAAATCGTAACATTGCAGAAGGCTATTCAGTTACACTACCACCTTTATTTTAAAATATTTCTTTTAATTTTTAGAAACTTCGCAGGTCTACTTTCTGAGCAGTAGGTCCAAACTAGACCTACTATGTCTACTTCTTGGATACTTCTTCTCTAGGTATTTTACTAAATCAAAGTGACTCTCTTTTTACTCCCACAATAAGGTGAAGAAGCCCTTACAAACTATCTTCCACCAACCTAATGTTGCAAAGTACTGATGTTTTTTTTTCACCCTCCTAGTGAAGGTAGAGAACCTTCATCCTTTCTCACCCTCCTAGTGATGGAAGAGAATCATCATCCTTTTTTACCCTCTTGGTGAAGGCAGAGTACCTCGACGTAATGTTGAAGATCTTCTTTCTAAAGCCTCTAGAGGTGATGGCCAGAAATTTGAAGAAGACAAAGAGATCCTCGCTTTGGGTAACCTTATGAATTCCTCACAACTCCCCCTCACTTAATCTCTCACACTTCACTTTCATAGTCTCTCCTAAACACTCACACTTAATGGCCACTCTTAAGATAAAATCCTAGCAAAGGTATTGGATTACAGTTTTAGGACATATTATATAAAAAACATATGAAAAACCATCCAAAAAATTGAAAATTACAAGTGAACTAACTTAATATCGTATAGTATGATCATTAATCATTTCTATGAATAGTTAAAAAAACTATGTATGATCCTATAGGAACCTTATTTCATACACTGTCAGTCGTATGTACAAAATTGATATCATATTATACAAACAGTTCAAAACTAGATGTGTTCATTTGGTACAAGAAGGTACAAAGCTTATTTCATACACTATCAATTGTCTATACTAACTAATATTGTATAGTATAAATTATTAACATAAATCATGCTTCATTTGGTATGAATGTGGACGAGCCCAATTTTGTACACTATCAATCATCTGTAGGAACTAACTTCGTATAGTATGAACAGTACAAAAACAAAGGAATTAATTTGGGATAAATTGTTATGCACCTGATTTCGTACACTGTCAGTCGAATATATGAACTAACTTTGTATAGTATGAATAGTATAAAAATATAAGTCATGATTTGATTAATTATATTTTGGAGGATAAACAAGACAAAGCTTACAGTATGATTAGAGTTCATAAAATATGATTAGTTTTAAAATTTTAAGTTTTGAATCTCTCTCTTAGTGTGTGTTTGCATGGTTACCAAATTATAATCACACTCTCTTAGACTCAAGAAAAATAAAAAATAATAATTTACAAACTTTATTACATAAAATCCTAATCTATTCTATCTTGAAGTCTTCATCAGTTTGGAATATGTTTTCCTTGAACTGTTAGTACACAGAAACACCAAATAGAAAATATCCAGTACATGCTTGGAGAAAATAATAAAATTAATATAACAATAATATTTTGTTAGCATCAAAAATCACATTCTCAATCTGGATTCCTGAGTTGTAACATAACTATCTTTTTTCTTGCATATTTTTAGGGGCATTTCTAACTGTAAGAATGTTTAGGGAGGCTACTTGTATAACCTCTATTATGGTGTCTTTGGGCTATTTGGAAGCTTTGTTGGCAGTGTGTTTTGCTAAATCTTTGGGCGTCAAATTATTTTTTATTTGCTAATGTTGTTGTCTTTGCATTGTATGTTTGGGTTTTTCTTGTGCAAGTCAGTTGTTTTATTGTTATTTTGTTTGATCTTTTTTCTTATTTTTGCAGGAGGTCTTTTGCTTGATGCCTTTTTTCCTCTTTTTTTGGATTCGTGTCTATGGGACATGGCTCTTTGCCAACCTATGGATTTCTTATTTATTTTGTAACTTAGTTTGGGATCTTGTGTTCATTAGATTTTATGTTTCTCTTTTTGATGTAGCTCTTTGAGCGTTTAGTTAGCTTTAGATTCTTTTAAAGGACTTCATAACTTTTTTTATGATATAAAATTATAGCTTAAAAAAATGCCTTAAACTTTTCAATCAACACTTTGGATGATCTATATTAGAAAATAACATCAACATAAATATAAATAATAACAATAGTATTTTTAACTACACATATAAGGTGAGTTCATTTTTACTTCTATAAAATCCCTTCTTTTCAAAATATGAATCAAACCTCCAATGCTATGCTCTTTGTGGTTGTTTAAGCCCATAAAATGCCTTCTTCAATTTATAAACTTTCTCCTATTTGTCTTTAATAATGAAACATTGTTATATATATATATATATATATATATATATATATATATATATATATATATATATATATATATATATATATATATATATATACTTCAAAATTACTATTCAAAAATGTATATTTAATATCAAACTGAAAACTTTTCAATTCATTTGTGAAGCCAATGTAAAAAAAATCTAACGACTTCAAATATAACGACAGGAGAAAAGGTTTCATAGGAATCAATGCCATATTTTTGTGCATAACCTTTAACAACTATACTTTCATTGTATCTTTTTATACTTTCATCTGAATTATACTTCACCTTATAAATCCATTCGCACAAATTGAAACTTTTCCTTGTGGCTTATCAACTAGCTCACAATTATCATTTTTCTCAATACCTTGAATCTCTTCTTTCATTTTATTTTCCCATTCTTCTTTTTCACAACCATCTTTATGACATAATAGTTTTTTAATCATAAGAATTAATATACAATCATATAACTCATGTAGATATCTCCTTCAATAATAACTCTAATCAGATATGTTTGAATCTACAGATCTTGGACTTCAAAGAGATGAATTAGATGATAAATCATCATTAATTTCTTGATTGTTAGTTATATCAAATCAATGATTCTCCTCAAATTCAACTAAGTCTTTTTCTTTATCATGAATAGTATATTCACTCCAATCTTGATGTTCATCAAAAATAATATCTCTAATGATAATGGTCTTCTCATACTTTGGTTCAAACAATCTATGTATTTCACTAAGTATTATAGCCATTTAGATTTTCTATCTAACTTAATTATATTGTGATCATCCTCTAATGCATATTGCAATACTTCCAAAAAGTTTCAAATGAACGATTTTTGGCTTTTCTACCACTTCATTCTTCATAAGCTGTGATATTTTGAATAGCTTTTGTTGGAGATATATACAAAATATAAATAATAGTTGCAATAGTTTCATAACTTCAACATACTTCTTACCATATCTTCAACACTTATGTTCTTTTTATTCATAACTCCATTTTATTGTGGTGTACATGAAGCTATTAATTATCTAAAAATTCTATTCTTATCACATTATTTATCAAACTCATTTAATGTAAACTCTCCACCTCTATCAGTGTGTAGAATTTTAATATTCTTACCACTTTGATTCTCTACCATTGCTTTAAAATGCATAAACTTTTCCAAGACTTCTAATTTATGCTTCAAAAAATATACCTAATTTATTCTATTATAAGTATGTACAAATAAAAGAAAATATTTGTACCCTCCATAAAATAACGTATTCATTGGTCCACATAAATCTATATGAATTAACTTCAAACATCTTGTTGCTCCCAGCAATTTTTCATATGAAAAGGCTTTCTAGATTATTTTCCCATAACACCAACTTCACAAATTTTATTGTAGTCAACTTTACGAAATTCATAAATCATCTTTATTTTATACAATAGTTTTAAGCCTCCCATATACAATTGGCCTTATCAAAAATGTCATAACTCTGAATTGTTTCTTGTGTACTATAAAAATATTAAGTTGAAAATTTTTCTTACTTTTCTTATCTCAATATTACAATATTTTTCATCAAATTCAACTTTGTTTCCAATATCGATCAATTATCCAATACTTAACAATTTATGTGCAATATTTAAACCATATAGAACATCATGTAATAACTTTATCTTGTCTTCATTTCTCACAATTGTCATGCTCCCCTTGCCTTTAACTTAAACAGCATTATTATCACCAAATCTAATTTCTAATTTCTTTGATATATCAATCTCTTTTTTTTTTTTTTTTTTTGAGAAATGCTAAGTAGCAATAAAATTAAAAGCAGCAAAGAGCCTAGATACAAGCTAATGAGGGACCAACCATCTTTCACTTTCTTCCTTTACAATTTGAACAAAGGAAGAAGGAAGGTTGCTCTCAAGAAAGAAATTCCAAGCAAAATCAAATGATAAAGCTAAGTTAGCACAATAATCCTCTAACTTATTACAATTACGGCTAACACAATTAAAAATAACATTATTGTAATTGCTAAAGAATAAGAGGTCTTCATCTTCCAAGTTCTTTCTAACATTCTTCGATTTGCTATACAATTGATGAAGAACTTGGAGAACATTCTTATTATCCCCTTCCACTATGATACCTTTCGCTTCTCGTGTCCATCGTTGCATAATCTCCTTCAAAGATTTGAATGCTAAAAGTTCCATTCGTGCAATATCCCAATGCATTTTCCTCCGTCCAAAAGCAAAGACAAACCTTCATTTTTCATCTCTTACTACCCCACCAATACCAACCATATAATTATCTTTAACCACTCAGGTGGAGGAGGATGCCAATAATCTAATAACAGTCCTTCGGACCGATAAGCACCCCCAGTGATCTGAGCTGTAAACACCCTGTTTTGCTGAACTAAAGAAGCTTAAAACTGAAATTGCAATCATGACAATGCTGCTTCCAGTTTTTCCATGTTTCACCTTGCATCTATTAGTCCAAACAAACCAAATTAACAATGCATAGATCCTTGCAGTCAACACATCCCATAGGACATAAGCAATTACTAGAAATCTTTCTCCTAAAGAGAAACTCTTCAATAGGAATAGCATCTCTACACAAATGCCATAAAAATAGTTCCACCCGAGCATTAGTCTTTAGTTTCTGAATCCACGTTAACAAATCTCATGTCATCATTTCTTTAAGACTATCTTCCATCAACAATGCAGAGATAGATTTACCAGTGAATCGAAGCTTCAATTCCATGTGGTCTTGAATTGAAGTATTAAAGATCTGTACTCCTCCAATCAACCTCACAAGTTCTTCACCGAAGCACTGTCTAAGTTTCCTGAAGTCCCAATTGCCATCCTCTATGAAGTAGTCAAGAGTAGAATTTTCATCAGCAAAGCTTCCAACAAAAGTTGGCCATTTAAGTAGACTCTTATCCAAAATCCATGCATCCTTTAATACATTAATGCTGGAGCCATCTACTACTTTCCATCTTACAAACTTTTTTAGATCTTTCCAACCACTAGTAATGATCTTACATGAATTCGATCCACCTTTAACCTCCTCCTTACTCCACCACCTTTCACCATATTTAGCCAACAAGTTTCTATTCAACAATGTATTTGGTTTTTCAAGGAGATTCCATGCAAACTTTGCTCTAAGCGACCCAATTCTGCTCATTACTGATTGAAGACCCCATCCACCACATTGCTTTGGTCTACACAACATCTCCCATGCCACATAATGCAAACTATGGCTTCTATCCAGTTTATTCCAAATGAAGTCTCTACAAAGTTTTTCCAACTCATTTAAAGTTCTCATTAGAACAAGAGAATGAGAGATTAGGAAAACAGGTAAAGCAAGAAGAGCAGTTTTTACCAAAATTAATCTTACAGTTAACAAAATATATCTATTTCCCCAATCAATTTTTTTTCATTGTTTTATCCAAAAGCATTTGGAAATCAGCCTTTTTTAATCTCCTTAAAGCAATTTTGATTCCAAGATACTCTAATTCTTCCACCATTTTGAATTCAAACAAATTTGATATTTGAATCTTTCTCCTTCTCACCACCAATTTGCCAAAAATCAAAGATGATTTTTGCTGATTAATATTCTGACCGATCCACTTGCAGTAGTTTCTTACAATGTTCCTTATCTTCTTAACATTTTTTTAATTTAGCATCTAAAAACAACAGCACATCATCGGCATACAGAAGATGCGTAATCCTTGGAGCTTTGGAACATATTTTGATTCCCAAATCCCATCCTCTGCTGTAAAAAACATTTGACAAAAGCTGAGAGCATATAATAAACAAGAATGGAGAGAGTGGGCATCCTTGCCGAAACCCACATCTTCTCTCAATCCAATTTGATCTTGCCCCATTGATCAATATAGAGAATTTGGGATCAGAAACACATTTCATAACCAGTCCAAGAAACCTGACTGGGAATCCTAACTCTATCATCATCTTCTTCAAAGTTAACCTACACATACTATCATATGCTTGTTCCATATCCAATTTTATAGCCAAATACCCATTGCAAGCCTTCGAATGACTTAGTTTGCTGAAAACCTCTTGAGCTAATAAAAGTTGATCAAAAATAGATCTCCCCTTCACAAAAGCCACTTGTTCTTCAGATATGATCTTCGAAATCACCAATAGCAATCTGTTTAAAATTACTTTAGCCACAATCTTATAAATAGAATTACATAAACTGATTGGACGAAAGCTAGAAGGAGTTAAAGGATTGGTAGATTTAGGAATAAGCACAACCAAAGTATCTTTCCAATCTTTACTCATCTTCCCTGAAGAGAAAAAGTGTCTTACTGCTCTATAATCATCTCCACCAATGATCTCCCAAAAGCTTTTGAAAAAGGAATATGACAAACCATCACAACCCGGAGCTTTATTATTCCCTAACCTCATAACATCCTCCTTAACTTCAACCACTGAAAGCTCCCTTTCCAACAAAATCTTGTCATCTTCTTCCAAAACCATCCAAGGTTTCGGCCAATTCTCCAAACTGCAATATCTATCCCTCCATTTATCTTGAAAGAATCTAAAGAAAACCTCATCCACCTCCCTAGGATCTTCGGTGAGCAAGCCATCAAAATTCTTCACTTGAGAGACCCAATTAGCATTCCTCCTAGCATTGGCAAAGGCATGAAAAAAGTTTGTGTTGGAGTCCCCTTCAACCACCCACTTCACTTTTGCTCTTTGCTTCCACCAAGTGTTCAAGCAATTAAGAATAACATTCAACTCTTTTACTTTATATCTAAGCTGCCACAAATTTCCTTCATCCATCCAATCGTTCCTAGCTTCTTCTTCCTGAAGTAGTAATATTTCAGCCTTCAATCTTTCCTTTTCACTTGAAAAGTCTTTCAGTTTGTTCTTACTCCAGTAATACAAATCATTTAAAGTTCTCTTGCACTTCTTGTTCAGCACTTCCATGTCATCTCCCACATAGTTCTTCTTCCACCCTTTAGAAACTATATAAGCCGATGATTTAAAGGACAACCAAACATCCTCAAACTTAATACACCTTCTCTTCCTTATTGTCACTTTAAATAATTTCAGCATTATAGGGCAATGATCTGAAGCCACTCTGGCTAAATGTCTCACCACCACAATTTGGATATTATGAAGAGTCAAGAAATTCATCAAACACCTATCCAAACGTTCAAGAATCCTACCACCTCCAACTTTATTATTGCACCAAGTATATCTTGGACCAACCACTCCAACATCATGATAATCATTATCATTCATAAATTTGAACATTTCCAAGGATCCCTGAGGAAAAACAAACTTCCTCCCTCCTTTCTTGTCCTCTTGGGACAAAATGCAGTTGAATTCCCCACCAATAACAGTTGGAAGCTTCCTATGTGATTGCTCATGAATGCAATCCCATAACAATCTCCTTTTCTGAACCTCCTTGTTCCCATACATAGTAGCAATCATCCATATTCCTTTATTAAAGACATTAAGATCCCCTATCACACATTGATCTGAAGTCTTTACCACTGAAAAGACATCTACCCTCCATAAAATCATAATACCTCCAGATAATCCTTCAGATGGAAGAATAAGAAAATCCCAATTATGACCCATAATCCTCTCAAAGTCAACTCTATCAAAAGAGTTTATTTTAGTTTCCACCAACCCCACAAAGAATACCTTGTAATCTTTAATAAATTCCTTCAAATATAGAGAGGCTTCCTTCTTCTTTGCCTCTCTACAATTCCAAAAAACAATAGATTCCATTAAGACTTTTTGGGGGAAGAACCCCCATCTTTCTTCCTACTACCTCCTTCTCATATCCTTCCATGCGGATTAGCTTTAATAGGCCCTAAGGATCTGAGTACTTTTGTCAATTTGCATTTAGACATGTCCCCATTAAGACAAATGTCATTTTCAAACTTACTCAATCTTTCAACACCCTTAATCTTCTCCCCACCTTCCATTGACTTTCCTACCCCTTCTCCAATATTAACATCAGCTTCACATTTACTTCCAATCCCACCGTGACTTCCACAATTCTCTAATGAGACATCTTCATCCACATCATCCATTCTCAGAATATCAAATTTATTTGTGTTATTCTTGATAAAGATTTTATCAGGTGAAGAAATTATACCCGCACCATGAGCAGCTTCCACTGGCTTATCAGCATATAGCACCATCTTTTCCTCTCTTGACTTCAACTGCTTTTCTTTCACCAGCACTTCCAATTCTTCAACAATTTCCCTTTCTTCGATTTGATCTTTTTTAGCAATCAATTCTAGCTCCATAGGAACATCATTCTTTTGAAATGCAGGAGTTAGAACATCAGTACCACCATTATTTTCTTTACTTCTGTACACCTATCTCCTGCCAACATTAACATTTTTCTTCATCTGGGCTGGTCTCCTGCCCCTCTTTCTATTCACCACCATCCAAGAACCAAATATAGACTCATTATTGTCTTCAATATATCCTTCCGCATCCTTCACCAGCTTAGTATTTCCACCATCAACATTCTTTTCCATAGTCACCTCTTTTTACATTCTGCTTTCACATGGCCTACCAAACCACATTCATAACAAAAAGTTGAAATCTTTTCATATTCAACTTTTTGAAAAAACCTTCCTGATATGCTCTCCACCCATACTCCAAATGGAAAACTTTGATCAAGCTTTACTCTCATACAAACTCTAGCAAATTCCCTCTTCCCCCATTAGAACACATTTCCATCCATCATGAGAGGTTTGCCTATCATAGAAGATATCCTTGCCACATTAACCTCATCCCAACATTGCAAGGGTAAATGAGGTAATCTAATCCATACAGGGGAGGTCAGTCCTTTTCAGTTGTCCACCTCTCCATTCCTACAAAATGACCATTTACAAACCACGGTCCTCCCATTAGAACTCCTTCCACCATTTCAACTGACCCAAATCATTTAAAACCATCCTCTACCAAGGGTAGTAAATGGAAATTCCCAAAAGACTTCCATTGTCGTCTCACTTCCCATGCCACCAAATGCGATGGAATTTCCTTCCCAAACACCTTGATAACCAGAGAATTCCTCATCCTACTAGAATTCATTAATTCTATGTCCTCCCTAAATTTAACAACTATACCGTCTTCCATCATCACCAAGTCTTCCTCCTTAAAATCCAATTTTATGTAAGGCTTCCTCTTCCAAGGCTTTCCATCTTTCTCCATCTCATTCCTTTCTGGCAAAACAACATTAACCTTATCTACAGCAAAGCAATCTTTTGAACCCGTACAATCATTTATATGAAAATTTTTGTTAACAAGATCATGAAAATTTGCATTTATCACACTGTCCAGGGATTGGATTTGAATTTCCAAACCTATTAACAATAATTTTCATATCAGATTAAGAAGCTGAGGGGACAAAGGAATCCAGATCAAGTTTATTCTGAGCAAACCTCGGTGTAACAACAACTACATCTTCCACAATGTTCTTACCTTTGCCTTCCACATAAGTAACTTTCTTCGGAATCTCTCCATTATTCTCCTTAATCACCAGCTGACCTCTTGAGCTCTTACTTACCATCAAATCCATCTTCTTCAAATAGGACTCCTCAGCGTTCCGTCTATCTTCAGCCACTGAATGAATCTAAATACCTCCTTTTGTATTACCACTCCCTGCCACCGCCGTTGATGGCCGACGGCATTCCATAACCTTCTCACCGGCCAATTCCACGAAGAACGGAATGAAAACCGGGAAGAAAGAATTTAAATAATTCAGCTTTCTCTCTCTAAAACCTAGACCTTCTCTCTCTACCTGAAGAAAGAATTTTTTTCCCCAATTACAAGAAATCTATTAGTAGAGAAGTTTTCTCTTTAAAACACAAAGACTCAAACATATATCAATCTCTTTGAAAATAGATTTCATTTCAGTCATATGATTAGAACAATAACTATCAAGGAACCAAAATTTTGAATTATCACAACCACCTTGTATATGACATAAATAAATTATTTTGATATGTTGTTATTTATGCAACATTGGCTTATTTTTGTTTGACCCAACATCTATCTTGTGAATGTCCTAGCATTTTACAAAATTCACACAGCATTTTGTCTTTGCCTTCTTGATTTCTTTGCTTGTTCTAAAAAATTATCTCAATATGACAACTTTTAATAATAGCATAGTTTTTTACCTTCATATGATCTTTTATCTCTATAGGTTCCTCATCCATGAAATGCCCTGTAACCACCCCTTCCTCTATAATTATTTCTTTTCCCACTATCTTGATCTCCTTCTTTGCTACTATTAGTTGTTTCCTTCACTTGAAATGCATTCTCGAATGTCTTTACTTCTCTTCTATTTAATCTCTCATCATTAGCTATTAAAGAATTCATCGTCTCATTAAAAGAATACATATAAGGATCTTTGAAATTTTCAGTAGCAACCAATACACATTTAAATTTTAATGGGAGACTGCTTAGGCTTTGTAGACCAGCTTTTCATCAAATATTTGCTTTCCAAATGATCACATTTAGTTCACAATTGTTGTTACACGAAAGAGATAATTCTAAACACCTCCCTCACTCATATTCGTGGTTTCAAACTCACATCACATAAATTGCAGCTTTACTATCTTTACTCTTATAAAACCTTAAAATTCTCTCTCCAAAATATCACAAGCTTCTTTTAATGACTCTATCATATAAATTTTTGAAAAAATATTATCATCCAAAGCTTGTTGAATGAAAAATAAAGTCTTTGAATCATTCTTCTTGTTCTCATTATTTCATTACAAGATTCTATAAATTTTTTGACTTAAACAATGTTTTTAATTTAATACTCCAAAATTCACACTTTTTATCATTTAAGATGAGAATCAAAGGTTGAGAAGTATTACTTGTTTCCATGGAGAAATTTTTTTCAAATACTTGAATGAGAATCGCAAACCTTGTCTTAGAAGAATAAAAAAAACATCCAAAAATCTAGCTTCAATCCAAGAATTCAATGGCCACTTCAATTAGAATTGGGCTCTGATACCAAAATATTGGAGAAAATAAGAGAACAAAATTAAGAAAATTGCTTGTGCAAGAGAGAATAGTGGAGAAAAGGTTTTTGTTTCTTCAACAATTTCACTTACAGGAGTAGGTAGTATTAAAAACAAAACTTAAGAGGCAATTGACACAACCTATCACTAATACAAACAGTTTCAATTTTTTTTTTTAAATAAGACTTAAATATTAAAAAATGACATTAATATCAAACATAACCACTTAATACAAAATTCTTAGATCAATATTTGATCGAAATCTCTAATTTTCTTGTAAATTGATATAGAGCTTTTGTAAATTCATTAGCAATTTAATATTTTGTAGAGCAATACTTGATTGCAATAGTTCCTTTTTGTAACAGATTCTCACACAAAATGATATAAGAGTTCTATATGTTTTGAACTCTACAATGAAACACTGGATTATTAGTCATAGATATTAAAGATTTATTATTACAAAATATCTCAATCACCTTTAATTGTTTAATTGAGGTTGCTAAAGATCTTGATTGTAACAGCGCTTGAGTGAAATTCTTGGCTAAGACTCCTCTAATCCATCTTTAACTTATCCTACACTCTTTGTTTCTGCCTACAAACTCATATTGGGAGATTTCCAGCCTCTTATTGACAAAATCATGATTTCTTGCTGGGTGGAAAGCCAATTTTTTCTCCTTGGTTAGAGATTTCAATTGATCAAATTTACAATTTGAAACATCATCTTTTGTTGGGCTAGAGCTCGTTGTCTCCCTAGCTAAAGGCTGAATTCAAACCATCCATAACTGGTTTTCCAAATTTCTTCTTCATGGTAATACCACTGTCAAAAAGCTATTCATGATTTCCTAAGAGGTAATCTGTAAGCCGGAGCCCAAAGGAGGTCTTGGACTGCACTCCATCCCTGAAGAGATTATTACATGCAGTCAACGGATCGGTCAGAAATCAATTAAGTTGTGCCACGTCATCCGATACACAGTAGTACATAGTAATGGTACATAGTGTATTGATGAACTGACACGTCTTGATTGGCCTCCGAACAGCATTTGGTGAACCCGCGTAATAATTTCGCCCATCCCTAACATAGAAATCAGGCTTGATCAGACATTATGAGCTTCTTCTATATTTGAATTGGGCTTCCTGCTATACCCCTGGTCCATCTATTGCCTATTTCTTTGGGAGACACTGGTCCCTTGCTGCTTTTTTATGTCAGTACTGCTTGGGATCGTGGCTACCTCTCAGACTCGAGTTTCTTTGCTATTGCGGTTCTTTTTTTTTTCTTTTTTTTTTTTTTTGCTGCGTCGATCTTGGCTGCCATCTCCTTCCATTTGGCTTATAGGTGTATTTAGTTTTTTTTTTTTTTCTTCGCTGGCACTGATGAAATCCTCTCTACTAAGGACCAACGCAGTTGGTTGGACAATTCACACTGCTTTGATATTAGATGCTTAAAATTTTAATCAAAAAACCAAAATATAAGAACAAAAGAGCCACAGCCTGATCCCAATTCTTCAATCTCGTTTTCTTTATTAGTTTTGCCACTTCACCAGGCTACTACGAAGGCCAAGTCAACTTTCAGAAAGTAATTATTTATACTTTCCATGCAAGCGAAGTTGTTCTGAAAATTAATTAACGTAAAGCCAAACCAAAAGCCTGCGGCGGGGGCGGAACGCAGTGCTTCTTTACACGCATATGCATGGACGGAGAGGAATGTCCAAACCTGCACGAGAAAGTGAACGTATCCTATTCCACTACTAACTGCTAGCTAGCTGGCTTCTAAAAAATTTAATTTCTCCCACAAGCTTTTTACTCTTTTAGGCTATAGTCTTTACTATTTTTTTTTATGGTGTCACATAGATAATAATATCATATTTGTTTGATATTCTTTGTCGTCTTAATTAGATGACTAGGGATATTGATGAAAATGTTTTTTTTTTTTTACTTTTGAATAAATTAAACTTAAATTCATACATATATTACCTACATAAGCTTCGAACTCATAACATTTTTAGTTTTTAGCCGCAGCTTCCAACCAACAGATCTAGAGGGGCTGCATTTCAAAATGCTTGATGACTGACTTGATATGACTTGTTATGTGCATGTGTAACTAGGGCTGCAACCGAGTCAAACTGACTCGCGAGCCGAGCTTATTGAGCTTCAAGCTTGAACTCGAGCAGGATTTCGAGCTCATTGGCTTTTTGAGCTCAATGCTAAATATGCTAGGCTTGACTACTCGTAGATAGGCTCAATTAGTGCGGGCGAAGCGAGGTAGGCAAAAGCTCGAGGCCGCGGGAAAAGCATGAAAGCGGGCACAAAGCTCGGAAGCGTGCAAACCTATATCATGTGCGATCGTGAAAGACGGATCGGCAGAGTGCATCCACAAAAGATGAAATGTGTTAACAAGGTCCCGAACTGCTCATCAAGGTAGGATCACTGGCATGAGTCGAGTTCGAGCTCAAGTCGAGTTCGAGCATGGGATTTGGATCGAGAGTTAAGCTCAAGTTAGAGCTCAACTCGTTTGTACCCCCAGGTGAGACACTCCTAATCATTGTTAGTTGTTCGGTGATTAAGTGATAAAGTCCATTCTGCGAGCATCCACGAGCGACCCGTCCAACACCAAATCAATTTGTCGCAGCCCTGTTGCCCTTGCTCCACGCATTCTCTCTTTCAATTTGCTACTTCATCCGCCCAAGCTCCATTCGGCGAGCACCCACGAGCTCCATTCTCTCCTACGGGATGGATGGGTTTTAGTGCCTTCTCCTCCTCTTGAGCATTTGATAGGGCAGGGAAAGGGCTCTAAGTTCATTCCATCGAAGAAAATGAGAGTGTTGAGTGAGTCGTAGGTCTAAAAAAGTACTACGAAATTCATATTTATTAGTAGTGACTAATCGTTGTTGAAAGGTTGCAGATGATCACCTGTAGACTCTCTCCTCACCTTTCTTCATTAAAAGCAACTTTATCTCATTATTTTTCGTGAACCACTTTTACACTCTCACTACTCTCTACTCTATTCTAACAATCAACATCAACTCATTTCAATATATGATTATTGATACGTCATCGAAAATTGCTTTGATCGAACACGTATCTCGAGGAATTTCAAGTTGGAAACTATCAAAATTAAATTTGTAATCATCTGAATACCAATTTCATCAAACTTATAGTCAAACTGAACGTCTCAAAGAGATGAACTTAACGACACCAATATCAGTCCAACCCAAGCCCAAATGTAGTCCGGGCAAATGCGTCCAAATCAGGGGCCCGGACTACATTTGAAAGGGTTAAAGCATTATTCGGATAACAAAATGATATCTAAATATAGCATGCTTATATTTAAATCAAGCGGCTCAGCGAGACGAACCCAACGAGCACAGGATTGCTAAATTCTGACATTGTTAAGGCACATAAAGAGTTGAAAAACTCTCTATGATCGGTGGAAACAATACGAGCCATCTAATGGAGCACTCTGAACCTGCCCTGGATCTTCTCTATATTTATAGGGTGTGTGTCACTCACCAAAATCTATAAATAAGCCCTCACTCTCTACATGAGGGGGGAGGGGGCTAGAGCTTGGAGAGAGCTCTGAAGCCTTAAGAGCTCATGCACCACCGCCCGGTTGTCGACCGCGGTCGGACTTCAATCTGACGGACGTCGGACCATCAGCCTCTGCCGAACTTCCACCCAGCTATCGATTGCCCCGAACTTCAGCCCGACCTTCATCGGATTACCGCCCGGCCGCCGACCACCAGATAACTTCAATCCTATCGTCATTAGACCACGGCCCGGCCACCGTCGGACTTCCATTCTGCTTCCAACCACTGCTGGACTTCAGCTCAGCCTTTATCAGGCCATCGCCCGGTCGCCAACTGCCGCAGGACTTTAGCTCGACTATCGTTCGACCATCGCCTGGATGTTGACCATCGTCAAACTTCCACCCAGCTGTCGATCATCATCGATCAGACTTCATCTTGACCATTCTCGAACCACAGCTCAACCGTAAACCACAGTCAGACTTCCACCCTACCGCTGACCATCAATAAACTTCAGCCCGACAGCCATCAAACCACCGCTGACCGCTAACCGCCATAGGACTTCATTCTGATAGCTGTCGGACAATTGCCTACATCAAAGTCTACCGGACCACCGTCCAATGTCGATGTTCTACTAAACCACCACCTGATGCGAGAGTTTTGTTGGACCACCCCCTGATGCCGGAGTTCTACCATATCACCAACTGATGATAGAGTTTTTATTAACCACCATCGGACCACTAACTGAGGCCCAAACTTTCGTCGGACCACCGATAGAAGTCAAAGTTTTGCCAGACCACCGAATAATGTCTGGACTTCTACCGAACCATCGCCTTATGACCACTATCATTCAAACCCTTATCTCTTGTTGAATACGAACCTTCTGACCTCCTTCGCCTACTGTTATTCTTTTGACCTCCATCGCCAAACAATGATATTTATGATCCATGTCTCTTGTCGATTATGGTTCTTTCAACCTTTATCAACTACTATGGTCCTTCTAACCTTCATCGCTTACTACAATCTTTTCGACCTCCATCATTAGACAACAGTCTTTCTGACCCCTATCTCTTATCGACTACAGTCCTTCCAACCTCTGTCGCCTACTACGAATCTTCATGCCTCAATCGCTAGATAATGATCTTTTTGACTCTTATCTCTTATCGAATATTATCCTTATGACCTTCATTGCTTAGTACGATCCTTCCGACCTCCATTGAAAGATAATGGTCTTTTTTACCCTTATCTCTTGCCGACTACGGTCCTTCCGACCTCCATCGTTAGATAACGATCTTTTTGACCCATGTCTGCTGCCGACTATGATCCTTCCGACCTCCATCACCAGTTAATAGTCTATCTAACCCCTAGCTTGCCGACTATGGCCCTTTTGATCTCTATCACCTACTATGTTCCTTT
Source organism: Dendrobium nobile (assembly GCA_022539455.1). Lineage (NCBI taxonomy): Eukaryota > Viridiplantae > Streptophyta > Magnoliopsida > Asparagales > Orchidaceae > Dendrobium > Dendrobium nobile. Next base: position 32,546,087 of record CM039729.1, read on the forward strand.
AGACTTCCTTCACCAGACAATCATCTTTCGGACTCATATCTCTTAATGACTATGGTCCTTCCGACCCCTATCTCCTACTACAATCCTTTTGACCTCCATCGCCAGTCAACAGTCTTTCTGACCCCTATCTCCTGCTAACTACAGTACTTCTGACCTCCTTCACCTACTACAGTCCTTTCAACCTCCACCGCCAAACAGCGATCTTTATGACCCATGTCTCCTATCAACTATGGTCCTTTCAACCTTTGTTGCCTACTAAGGCCCTTTCAACCTTTGTTGCCTACTATAGCCCTTCTGAACTCCATCGCCTACTACGGTCATTTAGACCTCCATCGCCAAACTATGGTCTTTCTATCTCCAATCTTTTACCGACTATGATCCTTCCGACCTTTGTTGCCTGCTACGGTCCTTCTGGCTTGCATCTACAATCAACGATCTTTCAAACCTCTATCCCCTATAGACTATGGTCTTTATAACCTGCGTCACCTACTTCTTTCTGACCACCATCACAGGACAACAATATTTCTGACCCCTATCTCCCATCGATTACGGTCCTTCCAACCTCCATCACCTACTACGATCCTTCCGACCTCCATTATAAGACAATAGTCTTTCTGACCCGTGTCTGCTATCAACTACGATCTTTTTGACCTCCGTCGCCACACAACAATCTTTTTAACCCCTATCCCCTATCGACTACGATCCTTTTAGCCTCTATCACCTACTATGGTCCTTCTAACCTACATCGCCAGTCAATGATCTTTTTGATCCCTATCTCCTGCTAACTACGATACTTTTGACGTCCTTCACCTACTACGATCCTTTTGACCTCCATCACCAAACAGTGGTCTTTATGACCTATGTCTCCTACCGACTATGATCCTTCCAACCTCTATATCCTACTACGGCCCTTTTGACCTTCATTTCCTACTACGGTCGTTCAAACCTCCATCATCAGATTATGATCTTTCTGACCCTTGTCTCCTACCGACTACGGTCATTCCGACCCCTATTTCCTACTACAGTCCTTCTAGCCTCCATCGCCAGACAATGGTCTTTCAAACCTCTGTCTCCTACCGACTACGGTCCTTCTAAACTCCATCACCTATTATGGTTTTCCCGTAGTCATGACCCTTGTCTCTTGCTAACTACGGTCCTTCCAACCTTCATCATCTACCATGATCCTTCCGACCTCCATTGCTAGACAACGGTCTTTATTACCCCTGTCTACTACTGACTATGATCCTTCTGACCTCCATCTCCAGATAACGATCTTTTTGACCCCTGTCTCCTGCCGACTATGGTCCTTCTGACCTCCATAACCTACTATGGTTCTTTTGACCTCCTTCACCAGACAACATTCTTTCTGACCCCTATCTCTTGCCGAATATGATCCTTTTAACCCTCGTCACCTACTACGATCCTTCCGACCTCCATTGTCAATCAATGGTCTTTCTGACCCTTATCTCATGTTGAATATGGTACTTCCGACCTTTGTCACCTACTACGGTCCTTCCGACCTCCATCACCATAAATCGGTCTTTCTAACCCCTTTATCCTACCAACTACAGTCCTTCCGACCTCCATTGTCAAACAACAATCTTCTGACCCCTGTCTTCTACCGAATATGGTCTTTCTGGCCTCCTTCGCCTACTATGGTCCTTTTAACCTACATCGCCAAACAATGGCCTTTCTGACCCCCTAACCCTTGTCTCCTGCTAGCAATGGTCCTTCCAACCACCATCATCAAACTATGGTCTTTTCAACATTTGTCGCCCGCCGACTATGGTTATACTGACTAATGGAACATTTCAATACTAATTATTCCTATTTTCACCATGTAATATGACGTACATTTGCTACAGCAGCCTAAAGCGTTCCTCCTAAAGGAAGGGCCTCATTTGTAATCGATTGCAAATAATAGTGGATTCATTCAAATTGGGTCAGGCACAATAATTATAATAGATAATGTTTACAAAGCTAAGACATTAAATTTATCTGCTTGTGTGTTAGATCTTCATACAAAGCTAAGATATTAAATTTAAAATTTCTCTACCCCCATGAATATTCCAGGACACAATAATTATAATCCCTAATAAGCACGTTCTAGCATCAGAGTTAGTATGTCAAAGAACTTTATGGAATAATAGATAATGCCTCAAGTGGTGATTCAATGAGAAATAAAAATGACGATGCCGCATATTTGATAGACACGAGAAATCATACTAATTAATTTATAGTATTTAGAGGGGCATGGAGAATCCTATGAAGTGCTAGTCCATATAAACCATATACCTATGGGATCATGATAGTCAATCATCAGTAGCGGACATAGAAGTTTATTTGCAATTACTTAGTATAAGCTACTTATCAATAGCTTGACCAAAAATTTATTGGAATAATAGGGTACATAGTTGAAATATTTAATATTAAAGCTGTTAATATGAGAACATGTAATGTCTAGGAATCTTAATATGGGAAGCACATCGATAATTTTTAAGACTCCTATGCAAGACTTTTAATAAGGCTCTAAGGAGTAAAACTTTGGGTATATAGTCATTATAAAAGAAAAATAATAGAATAGTATTCAAATTAAATTATAGAAAATATTGGTATTATGGCATATTATGATATAAATGTGTACATCAAAAATCAAGAATGGGAATTAGGCTTTTAGGGAAGAAAATGGGATCAAGATTAGAAAAAAAAAATAGCCCCTTAGCTTTATTATAGAGTTATTTGCAACTGATAAATCTGATCTCAAATGCAGTCTCAAACATATCAATTCGTGATAGATCTCGAGGGTACTTTCAAGTGTGGCTATAAAATGTACAATGATCTTGTAGTAAAGGCCCTTTCACTTTTTTTATAATTGTAAAACCCTCATTATTTCTTATTATATTTGCATATATTTTTGAATCAATATAGTGCAAAACTAACATGCCCTATTGATCACAATAAATTTCCTTAACTGAGCATGAAGAGTGTGACCTCAACTAAAGATGTTCTACTCCAAAACTCCACTACCATATGATCACACAACAATTTATATTTTTAGATGTTATAGAAATGAAGAAAATAGCATGCTGATTCAAATAATAAAAAATTTATCAAAATATCATGATGCCCTTTGTATCACAATGAGAATATTCTCTTGACATGTGTCCTCAATTTTATGCTTCTTATATCATCTCTTAATAGAATTAAATTATTAGATAATATAACAAAACTATTAAATAAATATTTCAAAACTTTTAGAAAATACAGCAAATTTTTTTTCCCCAAAAGTTAGATTAACTTATTAAACATTCATAAGTATAATCATTATAGAAAAATGTTATAAATGCATAAGCAATATTATTAATTCATTTAATTATATTCTTCTAATAATTAAATTACATTATATAATAGTTTGATTATATGAAGAATAAAACTGTGAAATTTAAAAATCGATATAAATCAGAATATCTTGATAAAAAATTAAACATGTTTTTTTCGTAAGCTCAATTAAAAATTAAAATTACATGATCTTAAACTTGCCAAATAAAAAAAAAATCTTCGACTTCCATAAATAATTATTTCATTTAGATAGTCTAAGTATATACATTTGAAATGTAAATTTTAACACTCAATATTTCTAAAATAACTATAATATATTTCATAAAAGATATCTTACACCCCCAATTTTTTACTGCAGCATGAAAAAAATCTTCCTAGTAAAAAGTAAGGGACATCAAGACAATATCCTACTGGATTAGGGGAACTATGCTGACTAAAACTTGCATCAAGAGTCTTAGTAGAATGTGCTCTAGATTCTTATTTTTTGTGATGCGGAGGCAAGGAAACTTTACCTGATAGCATGGAAAAAAATTTGTAAACCCAAGCAATTGGGTGGGTTGGGCATTCCGGATCTTGTTAGTCTTCAATTTGCTAATTGTTGTTCTCTGGTCTTTAGATTTTATGATTCCAATTCCATGTTATTTAAGTATTTAAATGTCAAATATGGTTCCCCATGGACCCCGGTTTTGAGCAAAGCTTCTGCTATTTGGAGTGCAATGGGTAGGACAGCTTTGCAAATCAATTCTATTATTCATTTGGAACTCAATTCGAATAGCTTTATTTCTTTTCTTTGGGATCCTTGGCTTCACGGGAAATCTATAATGGCAGAATTTGCTAATCATAATTTGGAAAATATTATTCCTTATCATGCCTCGGTTTCTGACTTCTTGAGAGAAGATGGTTGGCTATTGCCTACTGCAATACCAGATTCTATTGCTAATTCTCTTCAGCAATTTGGTTTTAATCAAGGTTTTAAAGATACTTTATTATGGCATGGCAGTGATAAAGTCTGCTTTTCATCCTTTATCAACTATTATCATAGAGAAGAAGCCAAGATTGATTGGTTTAATCTGGTGTGGCATAAACATTATGCTTTGAGGTATTCTACTTAATTGTGGCAAGCTCTTAATAATGGCGTGAAAACTGCTGAGGAACTTACTAAAAGGAATATTGTGGTTAACTCAACTTGTTCTTTATGTTTTTCTCATTTTGAAACAAATGGCCATCTCCTTTTTGAATGTGATTATGCTTTCACGGTTTTGCAAAACCTGATACCTTTGATGGGAGATTTTCTGTTAAGGCCAAGGCTCATCCAAGTTTTACACTTTGTGGGAGAGCAAAATCAGTTGTTTAAAAATCAAAAAGAGCTTCTCTTGATCACTGTGAGTTGTGCCACTTATTATATTTGGAGAGAAAGGAATGAAAGGAGGTTCAATTGTAAATTTAGATGTCCCTCTTCTCTGTGCTTGATCATCAAAAACGCCGTTGAGGCTAAGCTTACTAACTGGAAGTTCTCGGAAAATCTAAGGATTCCTTGGACTGTTTAAGGGAATGCTGCTACTACCGGTATTGGTTGTATCTGTTGTTGGGAGGCTATGGGCTCTGTCTTTCTCTCGGTTTGGTTGGAATGTCGTGTTGGATGGGGGTTGCAGGTGCGATGTTTTGACTGGGCTCTCAAATAGCTGAAAACTCTGGAAGTTGTTTTTGTTATGGATTTTGCTGCTATATTGAAGTTTACTGATTTTGCTATTGGGATCGGTTGATTAGTTGGTTTCCGTGCGAGGACGATGATGTTGCTGCTAATCATCTCTTTGGAGGGCCTTCTTTTTTGGGCAACTAGGAGATTTCTTGTCGTGGCTGCCGGTTTGCTTTTGTTTATTTGCGATTAGCAGTCTGAGTCCTTTAGATGCTCTTACATCTAAGTTTTGTGGACTGTCACTGTTTTTAGTTCCTTTTCGTTTCATTGGGGGGTATAGGTTTTTTGGTTTCACTTCATTATTGAGGTTAAACCTTTTTTGTTATACCTTACTTGTAACCTCTTTTACATAGTAATATATGGACTTTTTGCCCTCATTTTCCCCAAAAAAAAAAAGTAAGGGACATGAAAAGTAAGATAGTGACATTCATAGCTTTCACACAAAGCTATGTGGCTTCATAAATTAGGAGAAATTATTTTGTGCGGAGTCCGGACGAAAAAAATCGGCTGGACTATAAGTGTACACATAGTATATACACTAATTTGATACACTATGTATAAATATTTATATAGTGTGTATACTCACATATTCGAATGATTCTTCTCATTCGGACTCTGCACAAAATAACTTCTTCATAATAATTTGGGCCTTAGAGGCTTTAACAATTACATTTAAATTCCTTTAAAAAATCATCGCTTTTGGCACCAATGAAAAATTATTAAATGTGAATTACGTATTATAGCTTCTACATGTGGAGCATTGGAGTTTACAATCGTATATTAATTTTGTAATTTAATTTTAACACTCAAGTCTCAAGGAATATATATTATATTTGCTCTTTGCTCCAAACATAATGGTAATAGTAATAATATACAAATAATTGCAGTATTACATACTATTCTTATCCACATAGAGTGTCTCTTTTGGAGATAGAAAGATAGAAATAAAGGCTGATAGAGAGGCAGAGAGAGAGAGAGAGAGAAAGACAAATATATAGGACGAAGTGCCCTCCCTCAGAATAGAGTAGAGAAGATAGAGGGACTCAGAGGACAGCAACTTGGTAGTTCTCTCAAGTTGCAATCCCTCTGCGAATATGCGGTGCGAAATGGACCACTGTTATTTGTACTGATCATTGATGGCTATAAAATCGATGCATTGCCGTGTTCAGACGGGAGATAGAAAGAGAGAAGAGAGAGAAAGAGAAAGAAGAGAGAGAGAGGAGTTACTGTGAAGAAAGTGAAAGAGACTAGAGACAGAAAGTTGGGTGGGGTAGGTCTGAGTGGGAGATCTCCGCCGGCACCAGGAGCCACCCTGTCTCAAGATTTTCTTAGCCCACAACAATACTAGCTTAGCTTAACCGTACCTCTGCGTCTCTGTGTCAAGATTAACGAAGGTTGAGGAGAACAACTCCAATTTTTAGAGAGAGAAAGCGCTCGCAAATGTTTTGATATAATAAATAAATAATAAATTATATTTTGATAGTTTAATAAATAGTTAAATATGGTTTAAAATTAGTACAATGAGAACTTTTTGTTATAATTAATACTAATCTTAAAATAAGTCTAAATATATTGAAACCTCTTTTACCTGAGACTATTTTTCATCAAATTTTAAGCATTCCTTTAAATATTATTGAGAATGACCGGATTTTATTTAAAACTTCTACTAATGGTCTTTTTAGCATTAAAGAGGCTTGGAATGATTTTAGAATCATAAAGGATTCTTCTAGGATTTTTGCTAATATTTGGCATAATAATATCCCTATGTCGTATTCTATCCTTACTTGGAGGTGTTTGAAGGGTTTTCTGTCGGTGGATGTCAGGCTATGGAGAAAATGTTTTTACTTACCTTCTAAATGTCATTACTGTGCTGAGATTGAAGATATTAAACATGTTTTTCTTTTTGGTAAGATTGCTCAAAAAGTGTGGACGTATTATGCGCTTTTGGTTAATAAGCTTGTGCCTGATTGTACTTCCTTCGATCAGGTGTCTGTTTTGTCGGTGTTAACTGACTGGATGTCTAATGTTAGAGGAAATGTTCTTAATATTCTTCATATTTGCATTCTTTGGTTTCTTTGGAAAGCCAGGAATGAGGCTAAGCATGATGGGATTAAAATGAAAGATACTGTTATTATTTCTAATATCAATCATAGATTACTGCAGTTTTTTAATGCTAAGCTTATTTCTTCTTATAATATGTCCAAATGTCAAGATTTGTGTGTTAAGCTGGGTATGAGTATTCACTTGGAAGATGCTATTAGGAGGGAGAGAATTGTGAGATGGTTAAAACCCAAGGCTCCGGCCATCAAGTTAAATTCTGATGGGTCTGTTGATAATTATTCTGCTGGGTTTGGGGGTATTATCCGGGATTCTTTTGGTAAAGTCATTGTGGCTTTTGCTGGCCCTCTTCCTCCGTGTATGGTCATTTATGCTGAGTTAATGGGGCTGTTAAAAGGGCTGAATATTTGTATTAAGAGAGGGTTCATTTATGTTGAGATTGAGGTGGATGCTTTAAACGTTATTCAAATTATCAATTCTACCCATATTTCTTATCCGCAATTTTTTTATCTCATTAGAGAAATTAAGTCTGCTCTGTCTAATCTTAATTTTACTTTGGCTCATCTGCTTAGAGAGGGTAATGCCTGTGCTGATGCTTTAGCTAAACTTGGCAGCACGTTGGAGGAAGAGAGGGAATTTGATATGGAAAATTTGCCTAGGCTGGTGAAAGGTTTGGTGAATATGGATAAGTCGAGCATGCCGTATATTCGTTTTAATTAATTCATGCTTCTACTGTTTCTTCTTTTTATTGGGCGGTCTTTGCGGTTGTTTTTGTTTCTGCTGTATTCTTCACAGCGGCTGTAATTTTTTGTTAACCTGGGTTGTTATTTTGAGATCGGGAGGGCTGTTTTTCTTTTGGAGTTCAAGTTTCTGGGTAAGTGTCTTGAGATCGGGATGTTTGTTCTTCAGTTGATTCTCAAGGCTTGGTTGTTCAGCTATCATAGTATATTATGTCGCAAAATGGGCTTTAACTTCAAAATTTGGTATCCTATACAATTTTTGTGCATGAGTAATAGTTTTTTTGGAGTCTCCCTTGCAGGCTACATTTCACTAAAAGCCTATTTACGTGCAACATTTAAACTTCTTGATCAAGTGGGCATATTGAACAACTGCAAGGTACTCTTTATTTCTAGTTTTTTTGTTTTTCCCTGTCGTTTTTTTCACTTTTGCAGGAAGATGGTGCTGAATGCTGATTTAAGGATCTTCCTTTTTTGGGTGCTGTCTACTTACAGCCCGAGACTTTTCCCTTATTATTTTTGTAATCTTAGATCAAGGAACCACCGGCTCTTAGGCTTTTTTTCTTTTAATCTTGTAGCTCTTTTGAGCAGTAGAGGGTTGGAGGTTCCTTTTAAGGACTTTGTAACCGCTTTTTTGGATATTAACACGTAGGCCCCTCCGTGGGTTTTAATTAAAAAAAAAAAAAGTCTAAATATATTGAAGTGCATCATAATATAATTTGAATTAGTATATAAGTATTTTTTTTCTTAAAATATAAGCATGGAGGGTTTTTTTTAGATCAATAAGATATTAATGTTAATTAAATATTATATAATTCATTAATTTCAAAAACTAAATATAATGATTTTAATATACCTTAATTTTTTTTTGTAAATTGATGTGAACTTAAATAAAAAAATTAAATATGTATTTTAAAAAACTACAGACATTTCTTAATTTCTTATATTTAACACATGTTTTAAAAATTATAATTTATTAATTAGTTTTTATTTATGGAACATACGTCATAAATTTAATCATATTTTGACATAGAAGAAGTTGATTTTTTTTATTTCAATTTTTAATCTAAAAATTTTGTTTATTTACTAGTTTTTCATAAGGCCATTTATGTAATTTTATAACCTTTACGAGAATTTGACAAATGAAAGAAAATTGATACAATAACATCTTTATCATTTCACTAAATATATTAGAAATAAGAATATAAAAAAATAAAAATAAAAAGAATATTAGAAATAAGAATATGAGAGAAAGGTTTGATGTGGAATGGAAAGGGGATATGTTGAGTAGTGATTAAGTGTGCTGTATTCTACCAAAATAGAGCCTCATTTGTTAGAAAGTTATCACATAAATTAAAATTTTAAATATCTAAAATTCACATTGTTTTACAAAATTTACCTCACAAGTTTACAAAATAAACTTTTTTAGAAGCTTTTGTTCTATTCTTCTTTCTTTCTTCTTCAATATAAGTTTTGTTTTTCCCATAATATTGCTTAAACCTTAAGGTGAAGAAACATTTATATATAATGGAAATTATTTTACTTTACAAAGCAAATGTCTTATCCATGCAAACTCTAAATGCTTAATTGGCTTTATAAAAATGTCACAAGTGGGCCTTGTGATCTCACAAACTAAGGCTTCGTTTGGGACGGCTTTCTTTCTGGTTCTTAAAGCGGCTTTCTAGTACAAAAATTAAAATTTTTGTATCAGAAAGCCGCTTTAAGAAGCAGGAAGGAAGCCGTCCCAAACGAAGCCTAAGTTTTTCACCTTTTTTGTGATGCTTTTTTTTTTTTTTTTATAAAAGCCACTAACGGACTTATGCGTTAATTTAAAAGAAAAATACAAATTCTTAAAGAAATCTTTAGCTCTCTAATGCCCAAAAGAGCTACATCGAAAAAGAAAAAAAGAAAAAACTTAGAGCCAAAGATTCCATCTAATTACACTAAAATAAACAAACCTAAGAAAAGAAGTTAGGGCGGCCAAGAACTAGCACCCAAAAGAGACGAACAACAAAATGGAGCAAATCGCCAAAGCAAAAGAAGTTCCGAACACCACCAAAGGGAGCCCGCAAGACACAAGCAACAGGAGAAAAAAAAGCCCATAGAAGAAGAAGAACAGGAGCAGAAGCACCCATGCACCACGGCCAGCATGCACCAACAACAAATAACAGCCCATCCAACCCAAACCAAAAAAAGAACCACCAGAAAATCTTGCAAAAAAAGAAGACTCAAAACAAAAATCAGAATAAGAATCACAAAACAAAAATCACAGAACGAGCAATAAGAACAACAGGAGCAATTGACCATAAAAGAACCACCCACACAATTAGGAGCAGAGGCAATCAACCAATTACTGAATCACCAAAACTGTTGCAAGACCCCCACCACAAAAACACCCAAAATCCACAATAAACCACCAACACTAAAGGCAAACAAAAACCACTCAACCAAAATAAAATCAAAAAAACCACCAACACCAACGAACCACAACAAGAGCAACCCGCCCACCCACATACACAAGCCAACGAGGGACCATAACGCCCAAAATAAATAGGAAAAGCTAAACAAAAGAAGCAATCCTGGAAGAGGCATTGGTTGTAGTCACCCTAGCATAAATAGGATTGATTTGTATTTTTTTTCTCCCTCTTGTGTTTTTTTTCTTAGAAGAACCCAGAATAAAACCATCTTTGGAAATGGTAGCTAGTATCAATTTTTCTTTTGTCGATGAAAAAGCTTGGTTTGCTCTTCTTGTAGAATATATTTATATCTTCAATAAATTTTGAAGTTTATTATGTCGCAGCTGTGTATTTAAACTTGAAATCTTTGCAAACCAAGCTTTAGAAATCAATAAAAAAAGTTATCTCAAAGGAAGCCTTAAATAAATTACAAATAATGAATGAATGAATAAGTACATAAATTTGAAATCTTTGCAAATTATTTGGGGAAGATAAGCTCTCGAGTTTAGCCAGTAAATTTATCGCTTACGAAGCTAAAAAATTTAAGGAAGTAGAGAATTCAGCGCTTAAGGGGAAAAAAACTGAGAATAGAGTTTAGAAAGAATGGTTTTATAAAAGGATTCATGGTTAGTGAAGCAGATTGTTTGCTGGAAAAGCTTATTGGGTTGTTGGTGATGTGATGTAAATTGGATCGTTGGAAGAAGAGGATGCTTAAAGGAAGATAATTCCAATCTAAGGAACAAAGATAACACCAAGCTTAAAGCTTCAAAAAAGAGATAATATTCATCATATGATCCTTTCATCTCATACTTTTTTACATATATATAAATACTCAAATAGAGATCGATAACCTAGAGAATCCTAGAATATTCTAGAAGACTTGTAACAAATTTATAACAAATTAACATGAGTTTGACTGAAAATGACATTCTAGGTTCAATGATGATAAAATTGAGATGAAATTTTTTGTGTCTCTATTAATTGCATATTTAATGAACTAAATTAAATATGGAACTTCCTTTAGCTTTTATCACTCAAAAATAGTATTGTTGGTCACTTAGTTATCTTCCATCCCTGAAAGCACTTAGTTAAACACATTGACAACTTTCAATCGTTGTTGTATGTTATAATTAAAATTGGTTTTATATAACTTGAGGCTCAGCTAATTAACAATCTACTCTTTTTTTATGATGAGAAGCATATGGTAAAAATGATGATGAAGGTTCTTAGTGATATTGCATTACAAATTTTAGTAAATACAGCATTGCAAATTGATTCTAAATGATTTGAAAATGGATATTGTCCATGTATTAATATAAACATATCTCCTCAAGCCATACAGGGTTTGTCACGACCCAACCCAACCGGGTCGGGTCCCATCGCGTTGAACCGCGACGGATGAACCCCAAGATCTAGCTTTGGAATTTGCTTTCAGACTTTCTTCCAATATACACAAGACTACAGTAAACCTAATATACCCAGTCTTTAGTTGATCCTTTATTGCAAGGTATATGGGGTACCTAAAATGTTAGTGCACAACAAAAGAAATATGTAATATAAATACTTGGAGAAATGAGTAGAAAAATAATAATAATTTGTTATCATCAAAATCATGAGCTTAGGATCCTAGGTTACAACAAAATATATACTAAAAATATAAAAGAATTTAAAAATAAAAAGGGATGTAGAGTTTACCCACAAGTAGGATTAAATCACTATTTATTGATTCCTATTAATGATGCCATGATTGTTGTAGTCTTTTTGTTCCCCTTGTTATGTCTCTAGAATCCTTGGATGTCTGACAACAAACACCCTTAGAGTCTAAGATCTAGTTTCAAAATGTAGTAGGTGGTATGATGATATTTTATAGCACTATGATAAGGGTAGTGGGAGGATCTTTGATATAGGAAGGCACTCATTTTCTTCATGATAGAAAGTAATAGTTGTTCAAATGGTATGACTAGCAGAAATGGTCAGATGAATTTTATAGTAAAAGCATCAATCAAAAAAGCTACAAAAGGATTTCTAGTAAAAATTTTCATTATGTATAAGTGTGGAGACTTCTAACTGATTTTTCTTTAGAAACCCCACCAAAAATTTTGTGTTATTTTTTTATCTAAGCCCCTATTTCTTCATATCATGAAAACACCTACTTAATTAGCATTTCATATGTTTTTCCCCACTCTGCTCCATCGGTGACCGTAGATGATTTCAATCCCTTTTTTACCTCTATGAATCTAAAGATTTTTCTCATCCTCTATCTCATGAAGATTTTTATTTAAGATTTCATTCATTATTTCTTCAATTTAGGGTTATGAAGTTTTAGGCTTCTTTTTTAAAGATATTCTTAAATTATAAGTTTAATAAGTTTGAATTCCTTTTTTTGTAATAAAGATGTATAATGTTCTTGTTACATGTTGTGTCAGAAATTGTTTCATTTATTTGAAATACCATGAACTTTTAAATAAATATAGCATACGGATATTTAAAGTGAACTATCATGGATATATCATAAATTGTTATCTAGACAAAAAGATTAGATGATAAATTTTTCAATCAAGTTGAATATTTTATGCATGTCACTTCTCAATGCCCACTTTTTAATCTAAGTGGAAGTTTAGATATCGATATTCTAAATATAAAAATCAAGTGTACCTAACACCAGATAAAGTTAGGGTTGATTTATATCAGAGGGCATTTCAACCCAATTATTTATTATGGTCATCTCATGGAGAGTGCAAGCCACATGTCAACTCTCACAATGATGCTTCTGGTTCAAATTGTCAACAATGTTGTGTTGGGCAATCCTTAGAATTTCTATTTGATCAGGAAAATTAAGAAGTCTTTGTCTACTATCAATTATTCAATTTCTCATATTTACCGTGAAGCTAATGCTTGTGCGGATTGGCTGGCTAATTATGGGTGTCAAATGGATACTTATCAGGAATTGAACATCACTTCTTTGCATCCGGCTCTTAAAGGTATTATTACCCTTGATAAAGCTGCTTTGCCCTGTATTTGCCATGTTTGATGCTCTTTTTTGCCCGGTGCCTTTGTTGCCCTGTTTGGTTTTTCAGTGGATTTGGTTGGCTAACCGGATGGTTGCTACTGTTGGTTGCTGTGGGGTGCTGGTTGTGTGTTCTCCTTTCATTGTTTCTAATGATTTTGGGAGCATGTTAACTAATTTGTATAGTTTTTTGTATCTTTATGGGTTACTCATTTATGTGAAGCTATCTCTTTGTTTTCTTAGAGTCCCATTCTGTTTTGTTCAGGCCATCAAGGTCTTAAAGGGTTGCTTATTTTGGTTTATTGCTACCAGTCATGTTCTCTTTCTTACTCTGGGTAAATGGCCTGTCAATCATTCATTTTGCTATTTAATTTTCTGCTTTCAGGCCTTTGTTTACAATATCAGGGGTTTTAGTCTTGGGAAGGTGAGTCTTTTTTGGTTTATGGATGAGATCCATATGCTTAATATGGGTTGTTGCTTGGCTTTAATCTTGTTTTCTACGACTAATCCTGACAGTTCTGAATTTGGTTGGTCCTTTAGTTGGTTTTGCTTATATAATTTGGTATCTTTGAGGGAGGAGGTTTACCAGGATTTTTGTCTGGATGTCTGGATCTCTAGTAACAACGTGTGGTTTTTGCTGGAGACAGTCTACATTCTTTTTTATAAGAAACCCAGTAGGAATCAGAAACACTCTTCTTATTGTATTAAATGGTTTCTTATTAATGTTTCTTTTTGGAGAATCTCTTGCAGGATACACTTAACTTGTTTTTTTGGGAGCTATAACGACTGCAAGGTTCTCTTCTTTTCCTTCTTGCATTTATTTTCCTTTGTTCTTCTGTTGTTTTGCAGGAAGTTTGAGCTGAATGAGATTAATTGAATCTTCCTTTTTTGGGTGTTGTTTACTCATAGCCCAAGTCCTTATTTATGTTATTTTTGTAAGTAGGAAAAGGAACCACCGGCTCTTAGGTTTTTTATTTTCATTTTGATTGTAGCTCTCCGGAGCAGTAGCGAGCTGGTGGGTCCTTTTAGGACTTTGTAACCAATTTTTGATATTAACACGTAGGCCCCGCCGTGGGTTTTAACCAAAAAAAAATGCTTCAAAATGTTATAAAATATTAAATGAAGAACAAACTCAAAGATATGAAGAAATGAGTATTCAATACAATTGGACCATAATTTATGGAAGCTTTTGAAGAGTTCCCAACTTGAAGTCTAAAGAATCTATAAATTATTAAGTGCTTCTCAATAAATTTTTTGGAATAATTATATCTATCATTGTTTGTTATCTTTTGTAGTAAGAAATGGTAAATTTAAATTTAATATTTTAGGAGAATATTTCAACCAGTTTGTTGGATTGCTAAAAATAATAGTCCAACATATAAGTTATTATTTAATGATTTATATAAGACAAAAAATTAGCATCCAAATTTGGTTTAAATACATAAAAAATAAACTTGTTGCAATCTAGATTATGCTTATAAGAGGGAATAGAAGAAAAAAATTGGGCTTTTGATTGTTGGGCATGTGGAGCTCCCTCATATTGTTGGTTTGGTTACATTACTATGCATAGGAGAATGACAAATCTTATTTTTTTTATGCATGATATATTTTAATTATATATTTTATTAATTTTAATAATTTTCTGCAAAAGGAAATGATGGGAAGGGAACACACGATTGTGTTGGTGAGTTTGCAGAATTGTTAATTATATATATTAATATAATAGGAATAACTTTATGTTTATTGGATTTATTAATGAATTTTTTATTTATTTTAAATTTATGCCTATTATATTAGTTTAAATAATATCATTTTCAATCAAATTATGATTTTTATAAGTATTATTTATGGTTTTTAAATTTATGTAAAATGATATATTTCTTTTTTTTTTTTTACAGAAGTTTTCGACCGAAATATACGATATCAACACTCACTGAAACAAGCTCTAGCAGAGCAGCCACTGCTTTACTAGCAACTTTATATGCAACTTTTATGTCGATAATTTTATTAGCAAACTTGTTGCAAGTAATGCTTGTGGATGCTCAGTCTAATTATCATTCCAAAATGTAACTTTTTTCAATAATGAAAGTATTAGATCAAAATTTTTCCATGGGTGATACCCAACCTTATTAGCATGTGAGCTCTATGAGTATAGTTTGAGAACATGTGTGAGGAGAGAGAGAGAGAGAGAGAGAGAGAGAGAGAAAGAGAGAGATTAGCTCGAATATGTATAGTGCAAGTGCCAATGGGTACCAAAGATGCAAAAGATCTACAATGCTTCTATTCACCCTTTATTTATAAGGATCTAAGGGGTACATAAAAAGCTACATTAGGTAAAAAGAAAATGAATGGAAAATATAAGGTTTAATGACTATTAGTATAGCTTTCCCTAGACCTATGTCACACATTTGCTAGTTGGAGGGGAGATTGCATTCCTTGACCTTGATTATCTGACTCAGGGCAAGCTTATAATGTAAAGGGCATATATGTGAGTAGATGTAGGCAAGTTTGAGATCAACTATAAGGGGAAGGAAAGTATAATGACCCTAGATAAATAATATATTAACAAATTAATAAGAACTTGATATGATTTCTTGCATGAATGAATCTTTTGGCTAAGAGCACTAAAGCATTGTGTTGGAAATCACAACGATGATATGTACCCCATAAGCTAGCTATACGATAATGCTGGACATCTATGCATTAATGTTGGTCTCTCAATTAGCCAGCATTGTGATGTTGGATAGGTAGTGCTACGGCACTATGATGTTAAGTAGGTATGACTAAGGCCCTGATACTTTAAAAAAATTTAATAAAAATATATAAATCCATTTTCCTTAAATTAAGCCCAAACCATCACAAACCCCCTCATTTCACTTCTTTGTTTGGGGAACAAGAAAGGAGAGGAGGAGAGAGAAATTTTACATTAAGGCTTTTTCTATCGTACTAGTTGTGAAAAGTATTCATTTTGTGCTTAGTGACTGTTACCATACCTCTAATTTCAATTATTTTAATTTCTACCTATTTTCTCTCTCTATCAAGACTATAAAAATATAATATATTTTTATTTATCAAACTTCGACTGTGTATAACTTTTGATATGCCATAGGAATTTTCATTCTAAAGAAATTGATATAATCATCTTTAGATTTTCCTATAGCAGTTTTTTATATATGGTATTTTACCTAAAATGATAAGGATAAAAGCATACAAAAAAGACTTAGGACTATTATATTTGGTTTAATCTAGCATGACACATGCTTCTTCTACATCTAGCATAACATGCATAGTTGATAAAATGCATCTGATCTAAGATGCATTCTGACATGATTTCCAACATGCACATTGATAAGTGTATTGAATATAACTACTATAGCTCATAGTATTAATGTGATTTATATAATATTTTAATTACACTGTACATACACATGATATATGATATAAGGTATATGATATTATAAATAATAAATATATGATATGAAAAATGTGTGAATCTGCAAGAAAATATGGCTAGAGATTTGACTCATTCAGGTTAGTTTAATGCATGTTATTATGTACTGGAGAGACAATCGATGAGCTTTCTTTTAAATAATATTTGTGGTGTACTTTTAAAAGATGGAATGGGAGGCATAATGTGTGAAAGCCATTTTTTTTCCTTCCAGTATCGTCCGGACGAAGTGGGATCGCCCGGGACAATCAGTACAAAATCTGTGGACAGAGAAGTTCGTCCCAGGACAAAATTTGGTTCGTCGGGATGAAATTTGTCCAGATAGCAACTCGTCCAGGTACCATTACTGTTTAGCCTAAACGATTTTTGTCCAGAGGGAAAATCGTCTCGGGATGAAAATGGATCGTCCGGGATGATCTGCATGGATATATATTGGATGGAGATATTTTGGAATCATTTGAAGAGAGAGAAAAAAGGCAGGAGAGAGAAAAAGAAGAAAAAGGAAGGAAAAAGCTTGGTTTTGGAGCTCGCGGTGCGCTTTTCGTCTGTCGTTGCTGTTAAAAGAATTGTTTTTCTCGAAGTAAGGAATCCGAATCCTATTTCTGATTTTGAAGATTTCATATTTTGGTATTTTTCTACTCAGTTTTGTGTTCTCGTTACCGAAAAATGACCCTATTTTTGTATGGACGAAACTTTTACCGCGTAACTTTTGGTATGTTATTGAAATGATGATTTTGCACGATTTAAGTATTTTCTAGAAAGTTTTTACCAGATATTTTGTATTCTGATGTGTTTTTATCGAATAGAAAATTATCAGGCTGTTGAAAAATAGTGCTTCAGTACAAAGTTTTGAAACGTTGTTTTATATGGAATCTAGTAATTTGGTGATTTTATGAAACTGTGTATTTTGACTCTGTTTGGGATTTCTGTCGACTGTACGATATTTTAAGGGATTTTCTAAATTGAACTAAATTGTGTTTATTGATTGCAATGCATTAATGAGATGTACATGAATATGGATATATGATTGAATTATTGTTATTATTACTGAAAGACAAGTAAAGATTGGTTAAACTGTTGGTTGGAGATTGATTTGACATGTACATGATGGTGGGCCGATGGGCTTTCCTTTAAAAAGGGTTTGGTGTTATCCTCTATTGATCATTGATACAGCGATTGGGAGTCATAAATAGATTATTATGCCAATGGGCAGCCGACGGGCAAAGAGTGGCGACTCTATCATTGAGCCAACGGATATACAACGATTCATCGATATTCCAAGACTGAAAAATGCCTTAATAACTAGTGATTGTACTTGTTAAGTAAGACTACTGTATTATATTGCATGTGTACAGAACTGTTCTTATGATCTCATTATGAATTTATTGATTTATTATTATTGACGAATTTATTGATATCGAATTGATTTAGTGATATTGAATGGATTTACTGACAGATTTACGGGTTTACTGCCATTGTACGATTTCATTGATACTACACGATTTTATTTGATATTTCATATTGTACATGTCACTGAATACAGATACTGATATGGATATTGTTATTACATTGATTCATTGATAATGCGAACACTAATATGATTGATTCATTGATACTATAGATTTATTGATACCATTGATTCATTGATACAACGAATATTGATCTGCTACATGTGATATAGAATATGTTTTTACTGTATTGATTTGATTTCAATTGTTCTTATGATGTATTGATTGATTATTTTATATGATTTTATACCGATTGATACTATTGACCGGGGATGATTTCTTTATTCATTGATTTGATTGATTCTATGGATACGATATTGATTGATTGATATTATAGATATGATGGTTCTTCTTTATGAATTTGACCGATATTTGAAGGTACGATGGAATTGACGTATGTACTGATTTATTGAGCATTATGGATTTTTTTTACTATTTATTGATTCTTCTATTAATGATTGTGGATTTTATTGATTATGCATTGATTACTTATTTTTGTATCTGCATAGATTCAATGATCATGTGCAAGTGACTATTATTGATTTGACTGATTTGGCATGCATATTATTTCAGTACCGTGCTTTGATTTCAATTGTAGGTATTAGGTGACCTACTGGGCTTTTTGAAGCTCATTATATGTGGTTAATATTTCACGTCAAGGCAAGGGAGCAGGAGTGTGAGGCTGATCAAGATTGTTCAGGTTTATGTTCTTTTTGTTATAGTTATTCTTTTGTACTCATGACTGGATGGATTATGATTTGGTTGAAGATCATGAGTATTGTAAATGAACTTTTGAGAATGAATAGAAATGTTTACATGATGTTTTGAGATATAGATTTTGTTATACTATTTAATACTGATTGATGAATATAGATAGCTCTAGTAGATTATAGTTTAAAGGATCGATTGAAAAATTCTTCCAAGTTAGATCTTGGGGCGTCACATAACGTGAGTTTAATTTACATGATATGACAAACTGATAGGCAAGAAGTTACAACTTTTTTTGTAATGACAGTTGACTTGTGCTTGATGAAACTGATGATTGATGTGACTAATTCATATAGGATTGACCTACATGACATGAGATGACTAATATAGAAAAATAATCACATAAGCTAAAAGTTTTGACTTGTATAGTCTTATATGATATGTGTACATAACATGATTTTAAATGTTTAGAAAGAACATGATATGGCATGATAATTACATAGGTTCTATGATATGATTGATACATGAATAAAATACATTATTAAATTGATACCCGTATATAATAAGCATGAAATGATATAATGCAACATCCAATGGATACTATATGATATAATTGATAGTATTTATGATATAATATATGACATTCATAATATGGATTTGCATGGATAATGATAATTAATATAGTAGAGATACCACATGCATTAATAACCAATTTCATATGTATAGACGCAATACATTGATATTGATAGTCCATAGACATGGTGCATTGATAATAGATATAATAATTTATATTATGTCAATAATTGATATGTATTGACTTGTTCACTACTGCATTACATATGGCACAACCACATGAGAAGCTTATAAAATTCATTAATATAATCAACATGATTGCTTTGTCTCATGTGATAACATTTCATATAACATTTCACATGATACACTAGAATAAGATTTAGATAGGGATACTAATCCATCATGTGTTTACTATTCATATTGATTGACATTTTATACTAATTTATATTTTTCATACTAGTCTAATATGAATGATTACATGCATATTATTTTAGTTTTTTGTGCATTGAATATAGTTATAAGTTATGTGTGACCTAGTAAATTGTTAGCTCATTATGTGGTTTATATGCTTCTCAGAAGGGTAAGGCTTTGGTAGAGTGAAGATTGATTCTGATTTGTTAATTATAGCTATTTTATTTTCTATTGGTTATTCTTTTGTAGTCATTGATATATGTTGGGATGGACTAATTTGCATGTAGTCTATGATTATTATACATGATTTTTGGAATATGTGATATGTTTATGATGCTAAATATAAATATTACTTTTGTTATTTTATTTTATATATAGATAATTAGAGGATATGGGTAAATAATTAGAAGATAAAAAAATATAAATTTTCCATTTAGATATTAGTGCAAGACAGCGAGTGAGCATGATTATGAGGAAGAAGGGCTACACGATTGGTTGGTTTCTATAGGGTGAGTTGAGAGTATCTTGGGTAGGTGCTTTTCTATAGCAGTAGTGGTGAGGATGGTTCATGGTATTTCATCATGGGTGAGGGTGTGCAGTCCTGACAGTTAGTCCACCTAAAAGATGAGTGTAAAATCGATCAATTTTTAGGGAACCTTGATTAATCTATGAGGATTTCTTAGAAATCTATGTGGGAGAAATTTTGATTCTAAGTTCCCTATTGAGTTAGGTTTATCATTTACAGGCGAGTTCCTTTATGACCCATAAGGTACAAGCTCTTCTACCATGGCCCACTAACTACTAACTAAATAATTTAAAAGGTATATGTGAGTATACATCATCATCATCAATTATAATAATAATAATAACAACAAGCCTTTTCCAAGGATGTGGGGTTAGCTACATGAATCCTTTTTCCTCATTATGTCCTATTAAGAGTCAAATTCTCATGTAAACCTAATAGAAAATGTCATTTTTTATACTTTCTAGTCATGTCTTTCTAGGTTTAACTTATCTTTCTTAACATAGGTCAAATCTAATATATTTACTCCCCTAATAAGGTCATTGAAAGGCTGATGATTTATGTAACAAAATCATCTAAGGCTGTTCTCTCTAATATTATATTCCACTGGAGTCTCTCTAAGCATTTCAAATATATACTCATTTTGCATTCACTCTTAGAGATAAAATGCAAAATGAGTATATAAGTGAAAAGGTTGGAGTAGCTCTAGTGGCAGATAAGATTAGAGAGAGTCGCCTCAGATTGTTTGGTCACATAAAATGTCAGGTTTTTGATGACTCAGTTAGGAGAGTAGATGTATTATATTAGGCTTATATTAAGAAAGGTTGAGGTAGACCTAAAATGACTTGGTTAGAAAATATTAGAAAAGACTTTTTTATTAGATTTAAATAAAAATTTGACTCTTAATATAACACAATGGAGATAAATGATTCAGGTAGCCTACCCCATGTAATGGGATAAAGGATTAATGTTGTTCTTGTTCTTGTTGTTTATCATTGGTTGAAAAGATCTAATTTTATTTTTCATACATATTATGATCTACTTAAACATAATGTTTTGACAGAATTTTACATTTTATTGGCTAATTTGTCTATTGGTAATGACATTTCATGTAGTGCTTGTGGTGACTTGTAATGATATGGAAAGAGTTTTAGAGTGCATGTAGCCTAAATATCTATGTGACATCTAAATTAACATGATGTTGGGTTTATATAAGATAGCCCACTCTTTCACAAGAAGCCATTAGAAAAGAGAATAATAAATAAGATTTGAAGTCATGTAAAAGGGAGTAGACTTGGTCTCATCAGTAAGGCTCATGCTTGCATGAACTTGTCCTTAAAAAATATAAAGAATTGGGGAGCCTTCTCATTTACCTCCACATTGGTTCACATCTTCTCATATTATATGTTTATATCATTATTTTCCCTCATAATCATTTATTCTTTTTTTAACAAAAATGTTGATGGCAAGTTTCAGGTTTAATGATTAAGAGGGGAAACACTACAGGAAAAACGCCAAAAACCGGCGGTTTTTGCCGGTGGTTACTATGGCTAAACCGGTGGTTTTTCTGTTTACCGGCGGCTTGGCGGCGGCATTCAAGCCGCCGGTAAAAATCTCTCGCTCTCTCTAACACTTGCTATCTATCTATCTCTCTTGTTCTCTCTCTCTCTCCCTCTCCCTCATCTCAATGCTAGCTCTTGTTCTCTCTCTCTCTCCCTCCCTCTCTTTTCTCTCTCTCTCTCTCTCTCTCTCTCTCTCTCTCTCTCTCTCTCTCTCTCTCTCTCTCTCTCTCTATCTCTCTCTCTCTCTCTCTCTCTCTCTCTCTCTCTCTCTCTCTCTCTCTCTTGCTCTCTCATATATGATCTCTCTCCCTCTCCCTCTCTTTTCTCTCCCTCAATCTCTCTCTTCCTATCTTGCTCTAACTCAAAGTCACAATCAACAAATTTGATCTACCCTAAAAAAAATTTAGAACTACCCAAATGATTACAACATTACCTCTTGCATTACTATCTAAATCATCCAAAATATCTCTAACACTTGCAATTGTCTAGTGAGAACAAATAATCAAAGAAAAACCATAAAAAAAATACCTTAAAATAGAAATCTAGGGTTGAAAATTGGAAGTCGGGGGTCGGTTTGGGGTCGGACTGGGTCGGCGGTCGGAGCTGGGTCGGCGGTCGGAGGAGCTTCGTCGGCGGCAGTCAGAGAAGCTTCGTCGGTGGCGGTCGGACGAACGGAGGCGAGCAGAGGCGACGGCAGAGCAACCGAAACGAGAGAGAAGGAAAGAGTAAGAATGAAATGTGAGTTGCGGGTCTGGTCGTATTAGGGCATTTACCGGCAATTTTCCGGCGGTCTAGACCGCCGGTTTAAAATAACTTATCAACAGCGGTCTAGGCCGCCGTTAAACCGCCGGTTCATATTGATGTCCGGCGGTTTGCCGGCGGTTTATGGACCGCCGCTAGTACCGGTGGCTTAACGTACCAAAATCATCGGTTAGGCCGCCGTTAAAAGCCGGCGGTCAAACCGTCTGTTACACCGCCGGTAACACCGGCGGTCCATAAACCGCCAGTAATAGGCATTTTCCTGTAGTGAAATGACTAATAAAAATGGGTAGTTTGAGATTGAGTGAAGAAAGTATGAAAATAATAAGGCTCTCCCATACTTTGCTTCTCAAATTCAAGTTAATATTGGTTAAAGATTTATCAAAGAGCCCAAATTACTCCTCTTTTACATTAGTTTATAACTTATAATTGTCCACCAAAATTGCTTCTCATGCATAGGTACTTGTCACCCATACAATTCACATCATGTCATTTTACACATGTCATGCAAATAGTTGGGTAAACCTTTATTTTGGTGAATTTATTTCGTGTTGATAAACTTTATCTAATAATTTCATACATATTGTCACCTTAATTGTGATTCAAGAATTTTCATAGTCAAAATCTAGAGATGCTTTTCGTATTGTAGGTGATACCCATCTCTTCACGGTTTGCATGTTTTAAGTGTTTGATGAATTTGAAGAGGTCCTACATGCCCCTTGTTAAACCCTGATTTTTCAAGCTTTCAACACTTCAATTCTTGGTCTCTATTTGTAGTCGAGATTTTTTTGCTAAGTAGGGGGTTGCTCAAGTTGAGGGATCAACCTCGTCAAAATAACTAGACATTCTGTGGGATCCATGTTAATTATATTGTGCTAAACTATTAAGTTGTCTAGCTTCATGCATACTCTTAAAAGAGAAATCTATTTTTGCAATCTTACCTCATGGGGACTCATGTCACTGCCCGACCTGATATGAACCATGTCACCACATATGTCATATCGTGTCAAATCGTGACAAGAAATAGATATTGGGCCTAAGATCTAGATGGAGAAATGTTGAGAAATTGAAACATCCAAATCATGTACAATACAAAACCACAACTGAATATAAATGTAAGGCGAAGTACTACTGAATCTCATAAATAATTCTTTGCATGTCATCCAAACATACATATACAATCTGAGATTTATCTACAACAGCTCTTGGCAACATAAAGCTACAACAAAATAAAATCTATGATTACCAAAAGAAAACTAACATACCTACAGCAAATATCAAAACTTGATAAAAGAAACTACTTAGCTCGCTCCTTACCATTTCCCTTGCCTAAACATGATTGCAAAAGCAGGAGTGAGCTACATCTTAGTAGGCTACGACAGCCTAAAACAAGAATCAACAACTCAACCCATAAGAGATGAAAAATGTTGAATTAATAAACTAAAGTAATGTTTGGAAAGTTGAAATTAAAACTGGCACTGATACTAAATTGAAATAAGCATTTAAATAAATTATTAAAATTATATTGAAATTGATTAAAATATAAGCAAACACCTCATAGTAAATATTGGAATGGCCCTCGCCCTCAGGCACCAACTTCTAATACATAATAAATAACATAATTCATTCTTTTCGCCAATAAAATCCCTTCTCTCTGGCAACAGAATTCCTTCTTAAGTCCTTAGGCTCCAAAATTTTCAATATATATAACAAATAACAAAATCCCTTCTCTCTGCTAACAGAATCTCTTTTCTCTGCCAACAGAAGTACTTTCACACAATTCACCTATTTTGAACACATATATTGAAAATAAAGCACAGTTTGCACAATTGAATCAATTATAGTGTTATTGTATAATTCTATAAAAATGTTACAAAATTTTTCAAATAATTCTACAGTTCATCAAAACTATAGTTTTTAGAATTCTGTCATACTACAAGAGATTGTGTAAAATAGCATTTTGAAGCTTTAACTGGACTAAGGCATTATTTTTAGATGTCAAAATAAATTTTTGAATTGATGAGAATTATTGCATTTCAAAATCATGGGATAAAAATCTCGAATAAATACATCAAAATGATCAAAATAATCATACCGATAACATATCAAAGTTACGGGGATGAAATTCACTAGAATCGGAGAAAGCCATGCTTTTGTAAAACTAAATTATAAACTCGATAAGAAAAATCCCGAAAACTTTGAATTACTGAAAACTGAAACATATCTCAACTAGAGCAACTTTCTGAACTGGGTCACCAATTAAAAAGACCTAAAGCAGCCCAAAAAATACTTTCTCTCACTAAAAAACTCTCTCTCACTGAGTGGCTGCCCAAACATATGGACCGAATGGAATAGTGGTTTTGGATATTTTAAATATTAAAGTTTGATCTAGCATTGTGATGCCACATAACAGTACTCCAAAAAGCCCACAACGTCATAAATCCGCTGCTTTGAATTAATTTCTAATTTTCTAAGAGCACTGGCATTGAAGTGCCATCAACCCTAGCTCCACTGTGTCCCAAGGGAAAATTTTTAGAATTTCAAAGATATAAACAAACCCCTAGGACCCAAAATGAAACATATGTAAACTCACATGCATGCAAAACCCTTTCAATAACATATAGAAGGGGTTAAAAAATTGAGGTTTAGTGGATTACCTCAACTAATGTCGAATCATAACAGGTAGAACAGTATACTAACTCTAGAGATGCCACAACTCATGTGATTCTACTACCCAAATTTAATGAGCAACCCAGCTTATTGACTTAAATTTCATTTGGGACAACTTTCTCTTTGCTTTAAAAAGCAGCTTTTTAGTAGAAAATTTTTTTGAAAATAGTGAAAAATTTGTGGCCATAAGCTATCCCAAAAGAAGCCTTAGTTACCTTAGAGGTATTATCATATGTACAACTCAAATAATTCTTCAAGAGGCAAGTTTTGTCACCCAAAATTATGACCTTTAAACAATATCCAAATCATGTATTATCATTTATAAAATTAAAGTTAATGGCATCCACAATCTCTAAAACTTTCATGATAATTTGATTATCAATTAGCAACAAAAAATTTATAATGGATGGCATTAATTACAAATGAAGATAATTGCAATTTTTATGTTTAAACTTTGAAGGCTTTCAACCTTGATGATTTATACATTATAATTGAGGGATTGGCTAAAGTATGCGGGTAAAATAATTTTTAAGTAGGCTATTGAGTTCTGGTTAATCTTCCAAGCTTATATATATTTAATAAATGATTAAATTATTAAAAAGTTATAAATAATTTTCATATAATAGATCATAGTTAATGAAGTGATTTCAAAATTGCAGATCTTATAAAGTAAAAGAAAACTAAAATAAAATTAGAAAATGAACATTCTCCACCATTGAACCCATCAAAACTAAGTAAATTATATGAATCATACTTTTTGTGTTTTTGTTATTTGTCAAACAAGCCCTTAGTGTTTGTGCTCAATTGAAGAACGAAAATCCACATCAACTGATAACCAACACAGCTCACCTTGGCCCGTTGGTTGAGAGCTTATGCTTCCAATTAAGAGGTCTTGGATTCGAGACTTTGTATATGCGTTGTGTGTGTGTGAGTTTGCCTTAAATTGCCTAAATGTCCGGATAAAAAAAAAACTGATAACCAACTGCAATATACATTCAATAAAGTCTGGGCATACAATCAAAGTTCCTAAACCCTGCCTACAAATCTGATAAATGAAAGAATCCAACAGGAACACAGATTTCACCTTCCAACAGTAGTCAAAGAAACAGAAATGGAATTTCTTGAATAGTCTCCTACAGCATTATACAAAGTAGAACTTGATGAGGATTCTCCTAGATTAGACAATGTCGATGCTTTAGTTATTTCAGTGCCAGTAGCAGTACTATATCGGTCTGTGTTGGTGTTTGAAAGAGCTGAAGAGGTACTAGTCCACCCTCCAATCCTTCCCCTCAGGCCTGGCATTCCAGGCTTTGGTAGTGTGAATGAATCACTAGATAGCATAAGATGAACGTTATACATGTCTGGTCTATCAGATACAATGGCTTGGCAGCATAGCAAACCAATCTGAATGCATAACAAAGCTTCATCTGAACTATAAGAAGACAGGGTGGGATCCATTATGTCTAATGCCTTCCCTTCTTTGTGGAGATTCCATGCCTAAGAGATTGAAATATACATTAGCTTCATTACAAATGGAGATGACGAAA
Organism: Dendrobium nobile; assembly: GCA_022539455.1. Taxonomy (NCBI): domain Eukaryota; kingdom Viridiplantae; phylum Streptophyta; class Magnoliopsida; order Asparagales; family Orchidaceae; genus Dendrobium; species Dendrobium nobile. The sequence continues at coordinate 32,573,089 of CM039729.1, forward strand.
TGGTTTAGTGTTTCTACAGATTCCATTTGAAATTTCTTAGTTGTTTTGGATCCAAGTTGATATATTATGTTCTCACAATTCAATATCTGATTGTGAGAAAATTTTTGGGCGCTTCTTTTTTCTGGTGGATCTAATAGTAATCACGCAAAAGGAAGAAAGTTACTCGATTGCATTTTTTTTTTATAATTATTTTGACTCACATAGCTCAAAAGATCGGCCTTCTCTTCACCGAGTAGAGGTTCCAGATTCTTCCTTCCACTAACAATTTCTAACAACAGGATCCCAAAGCTGAAGACGTCGCTCTTTGGAGATAAGTAGCCATTTAAGGCATACTCGGGAGCCATGTAACCACTGCAGAAACAGAACAAATTATTCAAGTAGTTCATCTATGTAAAAGGCCATTCAAGAAGTTCATCTATGTAGTTTACATATGACAGAAAAAATTTATTGGACTGATAAGAATACAAAAATGGATACAATGCTCCCTTGTAGCTGAAGCAACTGTGCCAATTGGCAGTGTAGGTGGTTTGTAATGCTGGTCTGTGTCAGTGGATGGGCGATTTATGCATGAAATCATGATTATTGTCATCATTCTAGATTCTAGTTCTCATGTACCAAGAATATATCAAATTTTATTTCTATTTTCTTTTGTATTTCGACTTTTGAAAGACTATTGTGTTTGTTAGTTCTTTGAGTCATGATGTTTAGAACACGTTTTAGATCATTTCTGGCATCCCTAAAACTTCCAACTTTAAGCCTTTATCCAAATTAGGTTATTTTAACCCCTTTAACCCCCTGTTGATTATCATCATCAAAGCTGACTTCATGATCACTATTTAAAATTGCCAAAGTTATTTTTTATCATCATAATGACCGCCCCCTTCAGTCTCATTAAAATATTATATAATTAAGAAGCCTTCAAAAAAATCTTAAAATGATAATATCGTGCATTCAAACCACCTCGAACCTATGGAAAACAACCAAATCTTTCCAAACCCTTTCCCCCATAGCTCCTCTCATTCCCCATGCATGGTCGTCCCCATATCCCTCCATTTCCTTTAGTTTGGCTTCTTTGCATGTCTATGATTACCTTCATCAGGTTTTATAATAGAACAGTTATGTAATTGAATGAAAGATTGCTTCTTGAATTTTTCTACTCTTTTTTGCGTGTTTATCACCCCAAGTAAAGAACTACAAGAGAGAAAGACATCAGAGCCATTAGACTCTAAAGATGGAAAAATATCCCTAAAATGATATACTATTCGTAGATATCACCTATCCCTACAGTACCACTGGATTACTTAAATCCATCAAAGGTTAGATCATCAATAGCTCTCATTTTAGGATAGTTAACATAAATAGAAATTAAATCAACTAGCACTCATTATATGTTATTATTACATCTGAATTATATAATAGTTGCATGTTTATCATCATTCACTTGTAGGTAAATTGAAGAAATATCAATGCAATCATCATTTTTTTTGTCATTCACAATTATTTTGCACGCATCCTATAATAACATACATTCATCTAACATTAGTTTATAATTATCATGCATCATATTTGGTATCAAAACCAATTTAGTTAACCAGGAACTTTTTGTTGAGTGTTAAATTGCATTTTCTATTTTCTATGATAATTCTTTGTATATTAGCTATATACCTTAATCATTTATGATCCAATTTGTAAACAAATAGTTCAATTTGCTCAACCCGATATGCAAGTTTCTAGTTGTTAATTTTGCTAATTCTATCAACCAGGCCTTCAAAAATAGAAAACCATAACACTCAACAAAATTATGCTGCGAATCTTGTGTCTTAATACTTTCAAGATGACTACTCGTGGTGGGCACCCTTCACAAAATTGGAACTATAATCATAACAATGATATCAGTCATTTGTAATAGAAAATGAAGCCCTCACCATCCTAGCCCAACAAACCACTCAAGAATTTAGGAATAGACTAAAAATATAAAATCATTGATGTAGGCAAGGGGGGTCAAAACAAAATGAAAATTTTGTTTTTTGGGCTGCTTATTGTCTCACAGTTTGGTCCTTGACTGCTTTGATTTTGAGCTTAAATTTTGGGAATTAAGTGGTTCTAGCTCATAAATATTTGAGCTGATGTTTTAGTTCATTAATTAGAAGTCTTTGCACTTGATAGCTCATTAATGAAGTGATTTCTATGTCACTTCTTCCTCTCCTTCTTGGGAAAGCTTGCGAGCTTGTCCTCCTATCCTTCGTCTCGGACTTCTAACCTCCTTCTCGATGGAACAAACAATGGAATTGTAATTTTAGGTGTTTTTTGTTTGTCAAGAATTGTAAGATGTTTATGTTTGTAAGTGTCAAAGTTGTAATCGTCTTTTTATATGTTATAAAGTTATTGTTTTTGTTATTTCAAGAGTGTCTTTGTGTATCTTCTATTTCCTATGAAGTTTTTTATTTTGCTTGCAAAAAATTAGAGGTTGTCCTAATTTTTTGCTTGCATGAATTTGGTATCAGAGCGAGTTAGTATATCCTAGGTTATTGAGTCGTGTTATTATTTGAATCTTGGTGTCATAAGAGTTTTTAGAGAAGTTGATATAATGTGATTTTTGGAAGCCAAATACCTGCGGGTTTCGCCGTGGAAAAGCTCGAGAGCTTGTTCCATTCCTTTCTTCTTCTAGAAAAGCTTGCGAGCTTCTCCTCCTTCGTCTCGACTTCTAATCTCATTCTTCTCTCCACAAGATCGACTCCACTTGTATCCTTCTTCTCAATCAAGCAAAGAAGAGCTCCTTTAGGTGTTTTGATTTTGTGTCAAAGTTTGTAAGAGTCTTTTATTAAAAATTATTGTATTTTATTTAGTTTTGAGTATTTTCTATATTTTCTTATCCTAGGAAGAGTCGTTATTTTGCTTGCAAAAATTAGGGGGTTGTCCTAATTTTTTGCTTGCATCAATTCGGTATCGGAGCTTAGGTTTGTGAGCCTTCCTAGGTTGTTTCGTGTCTTTTTTTTTAAGTGTTTAAAAAATGTAAAAAGATAAAAATAGTGATCCAGTGGAAGAATGCAAGACAGAAAATATTGAAGTGCCAGTTCCAATGGACAGATGGATTCCATCAGAAGGTGATTCAGTATATCCCCTATAGAATGAACTATACAAGCTTCAGGTGAAATTGCATATGAGTACTGAAAACTATTTGAAGAAAAAGAAATTGTTACAAGACCAATTCAAGCAAGAACGTGAGAAGATTTTGAAGAAATATGAGGCAAAGATTCAAGAGCTTGATGCGCCTTCTTCGCCTCCTCAGAAGAAATCTAAAGACAACTCATCGAGAGATGAATTCTTTCAACCGGAGGAGAATTGTAGGCAAGGGGGGTCAAAACAAAATGAAAATTTTGTTTTTTGGGCTGCTTATTGTCTCACGGTTTAGTCCTTGGCTGTTTTGGTTTTGAGCTAAAATTTTGGGAATTAAGTGGTTCTAGCTCATAAATGTTTGAGCTGATGTTTAATTGGAAGAGTCTTTGCACTTGATAGCTCATTAATGGAGTGATTTCTATGCCACTTCTTCCTCTCCTTCTTGGGAAAGCTTGCGAGCTTGTCCTCCTATCCTTCGTCTCGGACTTCTAACCTCCTTCTCGCTGCAACAAACGATGGAATTGCAATTTTGGGTGTTTTTTGTTTGTCAAGAATTGTAAAGTGTTTGTGTTTGTAAGTGTCAAAGTTATAATCGTCTTTTTATATGTTATAAAGTTGTTGTTTTTGTTATTTCAAGAGTGTCTTTGTGTATCTTCTATTTCCTATGAAGTTTTTTATTTTGCTTGCAAAAAATTAGGGGTTGTCCTAATTTTTTGCTTGCATCAATCATTTAAGAAGAAATCATGACAACCTCATCCCTAAACACCTCAGGAAAGTTAAGATCAACCTGCTAACCCTTCACCTTTCCTCCACCCCATGTTAGGACCCATTATCATCGTCCTAATTCATACTCACATAAGACTATGATGATAGCCACAAGATAGATGATACACCCTTTTGTCCACCACGTCGAATGCAGCTATATCTTGGGACTTATGATGGCTATGCTCCAAAAGCCCCTCATGAGTGTTACCCTCGGCAATGCAAGGTGTCATTATATGATATGAATTGACATTACGCCGGCCTACAGCTAACACACCAAAATCTCAATGATGATATCATTTAGAAGATCAATGTAGGTCAACTTTTGATCCTCAACGTTTGATCCAAAATTTTTCCTTCATTGGATCATTGATATAGGCTAGTATTTTGACTTGATGACCAAGTCTAAAGAGTGATAGATTTGTTCCACCTACATGAAGCTATCTAATCCATGTCAAAATGTACTGAATTATCCTTGTGCAAAAAAAAATATTGGGCAAGTCATCCACCCATTAGCTCGTGGGATGAGAAGAAAGAGTTAATTTTTCATGATCAGTTCATAGACAAGTGACTATGCTTCAACAAGAGTTTATGACCATTGTTAATTAAATGGTGTATTTTGATGCCGAAAACCATAGTAATGTGACAGAGGATCATCGTACCATAATCTTGATATTTCCATCCAGCTTATGGGCTAACATCTATTAGGAGATATTGACCCAACACATTTACACTCTTAAGAATGCATTCTTGTATGACTTCAATTTGACCAATATCTTAGATCTCATTCCCATTGGAGGATAACTACTTCATATGAAAGCAGCTCATCCCACAACTTCCACCTCATTGGCACCTAAATGATCCAATGATCCTAAGAGAAACAATCCAAGTAAAAAATCTAGTTCCAAAGCATTAGGTGATCCTTGTTTAGCATATGATAAGATTAGTCACTACGTAATTATATGTCCTCGTTAGGATCTTCACATAGACTCTAAGGATGTGGATCGCCTCGAATAGCATAAGGATAATAAAGTTGTGGTGGGCCGTTATAAGGAGGCCACTGTTGTTGAGTAAGATAGATGACACCTGGCTATTGTACATTGTGTATTGGCTACCCCAAGAGTTAACACTAACTAGAGGCACACAAATTTTCTACTCCTACTTTAGGAGAGATAACAAATCATGCAAGTTGATTATTGGTAATGAAAGTTGCATGGACATTCATTTCCTTCATAGCTAGGATGAAGCTCAGAGGCTCATAAGGTCGTTTTAATAGATAAGAACTTCATCGCTATCTCCCAATGTTACCTTGGACCCATTTAATTGAGTATACAAATAAATTTTAATCTTGTGTTCTTCCTATGTATGTTACTCACCCTCCTAGGGAGGCATTAGCTTTATAACATAGAAATCATCCTTACAGATGATCATAAGTTTCAAAGCAAGCGGATTATACTAAATCTCACTAAACCCAAGGAGGCTGCTCCACAATATCAAAATCCCTCTACCCCTGTAGAGAAGAAATCCCTTCATGTGATCAACAAATGTGAATTTGAGCATAATGATAGTGGGAATATCATATTTAGCAATGGTTATCATGATTGCCACAAATCAACCCACTGTCTAGTCCTTCCCACCAATAGTGATTGGACTTTTGTCAAACTTTCAAGATAGTTTATCTTCTTTTGAGGGATAGTTTATCTACATGAGCTTCCAAAGATGTTTGCATCTAATCGTGATGTCAAACTTATGAACCATTTTTGAAAAAATTATTGGGAAGAAACTTGGCACGTCACTTATATTCCAGAACCCAACAACCATAGAATGACGATCATAATGAAGTAATCAATAAGAGCTTGGGGAAACTGCTTAGGTTTTTAGTAACTGACCATATCATTAGTTGGGACCTTGTTCTTTTTTTTTTTTTTAAATAGGAATATTCTTATTCCTATAGTTGGGACCTTGTTCTTCCTACTATAGTATTCCTATAATAGGTTTATTAATATAAGTTGATGGGTACATACCTTTTCCATGTTTTCTCTAGGTATGAGCCAAGAAAGAAAATTGATCTAATTGGCATGCCAATATCACATAAGCGTAGTGCATTAGTATCTACATTCGATTAAAGTAGGCATGATTTTTACGAGCAACTCAATAAGAAAACTTAATCTAATTTATGATAAATATAAGTGATATTGATGCACACAAATAATATATAAGTCATTGAAAGAGATTTAGTATTAGTTGAATTTAGCCCTGACACTTCCAATTGAAACTCATAAGATGTAAACACCTAAAAAGAAATCAAGTCCCCATAGAGATGTGAGCATGATAAAAGATAAATCTTCTTATGCATACTGGAATTACTTCAATGTTAAAAGTTTCAGATTTAACATCGTGTTGTGAGGCAAACCCCAAATACTATAAACAATACAAACATGCGGGTGGGCCAATGCTCCTTTAATAACTCATTTGTCATCTCATCACCTAATGTCTCATTGTCCAAAACAAATTTTAAAGAACCAAGCCATCACCACATTGAATGAAACACTTATAAGTTCTAGTTTGTCAAAAAGGCCTTTCCCCACTTGAGGATTTATGGCTAACTTTTGATGAGTTGCACCAATTGAGCATGTCGTTGCTACTGAGTATCTAGATCTTCATTTTATGAAAGAAAATCTTATGAAGTTGGGGAGTGTAATGCCGCACATTATAGTTGTTATCATCATCCTATAGTCTAATTCTCATCTACCTAAAACATCTCTGATGATATTTTTATTTTCTTCCATATTTCCATTTTTTATGGAACATTATGTTGGCAAAACTTAGTCATGTTATATTTTAAGCCTATATATCTTTTATCATTTCTAGATTTATAATCTTGTGTTGCACTATGCGGAATTGAGTAGTGACCACACATTGACCAACATCATCAAAGTTGACCTCTACATTACCATGTCAACTTGCAAAGTCTTTTTGAATTACCACCTCATCATCCCCATCATCATGGTCACTCAACCCTCTCATCTCTCTCTGCATTAATAAACATCATCACATCATGAAAAAGCATTGAAAATGTCTTAAATAAATGATAACACGCATTGAATCTACCTTGAACCTTTGGAAAACAAGCAAAACTAGTAAAACCTTCCAAAACCCCCGCACCCTCCCCCCCCCCAATACTCTTCTCGTTCTCCATGCATGGCAGCACTTTCTACCTCCATTCTCTTTGGTTTGGCTTCTTTGCTCGAATCTATAAAAACCATGATCATGTCATGTATTTGGGCGGTTATGTAATTAAATGAAATATTTTTTTAAATTCATACCAAATAAAAGACTACTTCTGAGTGAGCGGACACAACCTTAAAGGACTTTAAAGAAAAGGAAGGAAATCTCAATGACGAAAAACCATGGGCGGAAATCTCAAAATTGCCCACCCTCAAAAATTTTTTCTACATATGACGGGGGTAATTTTGAGATTTCGTCATGAAAAGCATTGAAATTTTCTTAAATAAATGGTAACATATAGTTAATCTACCCTGAACCTTTGGAAAACAAACAAAACTCATCAAACCTTCCAACCCCCCCCCCCCCCAATACTCTTATCAGTCTTCATGCATGGTGTGGCACTTTCTACCTCCATTCCCCTTGGTTTGGCTTGAAAACCATGATCATGACTTGTATTTGGGTGGTTATGTAATTAAATAAAATATTTTATTAAATTCATACCAAATAAAAGACTACTTAAGAGTGAGCAGACACAACCCTTAAAGGACTTTAAAGAAAAGGAAGTAAATCTTAATGACGAAAGACCATGGGTGGAAATCTCAAAATTAACCACCCTCAAAATTTATTTCTACATATGAATGAGGATTTTGAGATTGTCTTTTATATATATATATATATATATATAATTAATGTAATGAGTTTGTCCACCCATAAAATTATAGCTAGTTTTGCCACTTGAAAGACTGTTCATAAAGGTCAATTTCAACTTATCCTTGCTTTTCCACCAATTGTCTTAAGTTCACCATAGTTTCTTCAATAGCTTCCATTTTTTATTTGCCTTCATAGGGTTAGGCATCTAGCATGGTTAACTAAAACTTGAATCATCTCTACTCTATTACAATTTCATTATCATTTGTGCTCTATAATAGTTGTGTATTTATGTAATTCACTAGCAAGTAAATTAAAAAATTGCCAATGTTATCATCATATTTCAGCACTCATAATTAGTTTACAATCATTCTATAGTAGTTTATACTAATCTTACATTAGTTTGAAATAGTCCTACATTACTTTTTTGTAAAAAATATCCCCCTTACATACTGAGTTGGCTCCATGAAAGCAATAGAATATTTCCTAGCACTACTCATGTCGCAAAAAACAAGTAATACATTTTTCTTATGATCGACTAAAGGAAACACTAAAAACATCAGTTTTAAGTACGGAAAATGTGCATAGTCTTGGAGTTCAAACTCACTAGGTACCAGATATTTTAAAGGTGTTGACATGGGTTTCATCGCCTGAAAAAAGCCTAGCCAAACCGAAGTCTGAGATTTTTGGGCTCAGTTGTTCATCAAGCAGGATGTTGCTAGCCTTAATATCTCTATGGATGATCTTTACTGGGGACTCTTCATGTAGATAAAGGAGACCTTTTGCCACTCCCCCAATAATCTCCAAACGTTTTGACCAATGCAATGGGGTCTGCTTGATTTTACCTGAACAATCAAAGCAAAGAACTGTAAACTAAAATAAGGAGATGTGGAATATTTAATTTGTTTTCCTTCCACATGATTCAAAACTACATATAAAAAAACCTCTTCCAACAGGATGAATAAGGTACGCGATCACAATAAACTAGTCCATAGTTTAGTAAGAACAATCTGATTGCACTCTTCTCCAATAGGGATATTTATTCAAAAATATTTGGTAACAAACTCAAAGTACACTGTGCTTTTTGACAGAAGAATGTATAATATTTTTTTATTAAAAATACATAAAATCATGTTAAATGTCAGTGCCCATGAAGAAATAGTACCAATCTTTGGGAATTCTTTCAGATATTGGATTGTATGTGACTGCATAGATTTCAGATAATAATTCTTATTTATTGTTCACTTATTCTATATTGGCAAGAGCATCATGCATTTAGGTATTCATACCAATTATCAAAAGTTGTTAAAGCAATGTACGGTAAACATAAAGTTCACTTCATCAATGAATGACAAGAGTTGTTTTACTGTATGATAGAGAAAATACCTTATTGGCAAATTCTTTCAAACATGAGTTGCCATTTATGAAAGTAATAATATTAGTCCTCTTGATTGCTTTCCTTTGGATTTTCAAATCTATTCATATATATATATATATATATATATATATATATATATATATATATGAATAAAAAAGTTCAAGCAATTATCTCTTATGCCCCCCCTCCCATGAAGGTAGCCAAACCACCACGAAGATGCTCTCACACTAGATACTTCTCAATTCTTAGTTGATTCTTCCTCTCTTTGGCAGGCTTCAAATACAAACCTCCCTTCTTTTATCATCCAACTAAAAGGCAAGTTATCCTCCCCATCAACAAGCCATAAACCAAGCACTTTAAATAAAGAAAAGTTATCTTGCTTCCACATCACTATCAAATTGTTTCTTTCTCTGCCAATTTGTGGAGCACGTGCATAAACTATATGCTGATATCAAAAATAATATTAATTTGCAATAATTTAACTTTCAATGCACAACCAAGTATTTGTGAGTTTCATGATGGAGATTATTGTGGGCTCCGAAAATTCATGCCCCGACCTCCTCTCACCTTCGGGGGAGTTTTAAATAAATTAGGTTCCGGGGTAGATTTTCATAAGGCAAATTGGGATTGTAGATAGGACACTACCCAGCGATTTCGCCCTCATTTTGCGATGACTTTATGATATGAGTTATGGTTTCCTATAGGCGCAAGCTCCTATAGTTAATTACCCCTCACGATAGCGAGAGAGAACTTTTGATTAAGGCTAGTCATCGATCATATACATAGAGATATGTGTCTGGCATATAGTAGCAGCATGAGTTTAGATGTTTGAATATTTCACATTTAAAATGAACAATTTCACCATCTTGCACTTAAAGCCGATGGTGGGAGAAGTGATGATGAACCCAATTAAGATCTCATGGTTCCATCGTCCCGGGTCATCATGGTCCCTAGTCTACTTAGTCAAAGGAGATAGTCGACCCAACCTGACAGGAGGATCCTTGTCGACAGCCATGAGTTGCAACATTCAAGGGTACCTCGTAGACCTGGGATGAATATTTAACTAAGGGGACAAATTTGAATCCACATTAGCTAACATAGGGCGTTGTGACCTATCGATCATATCCTATTGATTCATATCTCAAGGATTTAGTGTCATTGGGGAGCTTACGGGTTCTAGCCATGACCGTAATTTAGTAGTGCAATTTGACGGCAAACCACCAAGTTCAAAGGGCCCCCGGTCATAACCGTTTACCTGCGGTGCTATTTGGCGGCAAAATCGCCTGTTAGAGGATACATACCACGTCCTTGCTGGCAAGAGAGTTCGAAAATGAATCCTAGTGATATTCTCGACCAAACATTGACTCTTTATGAGCTGAAGTAATCCACCTTAGCTAATTATTACGGATGGTGGATGTATTTTACTTTAAGTGTTTGATGGTTAATTTCAATTTCAAATATTTTAAGTTTGGTATTTTAGGATTTTGAATTTTTATGAGCATTTGGGTGGCATTTGCTTGAATGTTTAAAATTAACCCCACTGGTTGATATCTACGTTCAACGCGATCATCATTGGGGTATATAGGCATTTTTTTTATTAGTTGAACCTTCTCGACTCTATCGTATTCGCCGGCAGAGGATCAAGTCAGCTGTAGGTAGGGGTGCTAATATTTGACACGACCCAAAAATCCGACTCGAACCCGACATGAAAATTTTGGTTTCGGGTCAACCCAAACCCGAAACGGATCGGGTTCGGACTAAAGATTTCGACCCATTTGAAAAAACGGGTTGGGTTAACCCAAAAACCCGAAATCGAGCCATTTTGACCCGGACCTGTCGTTTCCCGCGCTCCGTCCATCCCGTCGCGTTTAGCTAATTCACGACATCCAGTATAACATATTACGCAAGTTATGACATGTGTATAAGCAACATGTTATCATGCAAATGCAATGCATTTGTTATAATTAAACGCATCTTGCGGTGCTGGATAGTATGTTTAGATGAATTGACGTGCATGTTGCAATGCATGTATGAGGGCCTTTTTAAAATATTTGCATGTCGTGCAACAGTTCAAAGGGGTGTTTGCATTTTTAAATGCAGTCGGTTGCATAGGTGACTATTGTTGCCGAATGCGGGGAGGCTTTATTTCAAACTTTGTTGACACCTTCTGTCTTTTTGTAAGAGTATTGCATATCTGGAGGCGTGGCGTTGCACTTCAGTGGCCCATGATTTTTACTACTAATTCTCTGCTTTTTCTTACAGGTGATCGTATTGTTGCATTCAAAATATTCACAATATATTTCATTATTATGATGCAGGCTCCGTCCTTATTCATAGCAGCAATAACATGAGCTGCATTCCAATCCTTGCTTAAACTAGATAAAGACATCCAAACGACATGAGGTCGTTTTGTGAAAGATGAGGTATCATAAGATGATGGGATCGAAGGCTCGACAAATGCACTGTTGGCTCTCCTTGTCTTCATATCGCCACAAGGTATTCTCCTCGAAGCATGAACATGACGGAGTGCAAAGCCATCCTCAATGTCTCAGTTATATCCTAGTATCTAATATGCACATAATACATATAAGCTTCTTTTATGACTCCATACTAGTGTAATTGAGGAGCCTGTTTTATGTACTTATGATGCATATATAGGACGTCAAATTGAGGGGCTTGATCTCCGAGTTTTCACTCGAATGGCGCGGCATATTTTTGGGAGTCCCAGCATTTTTGAAGAGACAATAGAATAAGACATCTTTTCTTATTTAACTACTCATTCTTTGATTTTATAGAATTATTAATAAAATCTTGTAACCTCACACGGTTAATGCCGTAATTGAGGCATTCCACTAGCAGCAGATCAACGGGTTTCTTACAGCACCTAGCAGACATTTGTAGTTGTTGGAAGTCTTTGTATTTCTGTAGAGATGATAAGATGAAATATTTTTTCAACTAATCATTCTCTGACACTACAGAATCATTCAATTTTGCATGCTTCCTGACATAGTCAGGGTCTTCCTTTGACGACATATCAAAGGGTTTCCTCTGTGCGTCAAGTCGCCTTTATACCCAACTATCATTGTCATAGTCTTTGAAATTATCAATTAGAGGATTTTAATTGTACTTTATCAGCAAAGCTTTCAGCTCCAATAAGATGAATGTGCTTCTATGTTTATATGAGACCTACCATACTTGCAGAATCTCAATCATTGTTGTTGCAAGCGTCCGTCCAATGTGCTCATTTGTATGTTGTTGTTGACTACTAGTGACGTGCATTTACTATCAATTTCCCTGTACTAATGGGTTGGCAGCATGTTCCATGTGCAACAAATCTCCTATAATAGCTCGTAGGTGTTTGTATCTGTCGTCCATTTTCTACTCTCGCTTGTAGTAAGTCAATGCACTTGATGCATTGCTATTGATAGTACGAATGCTCCAGCATATATTGAATGTTGCATTGAATCATATTCGCCACTTATTTCCCTTATGCACGTCAGCTGGCGAGTCACTACATCCGTTATCACTGCTTGTAGGCGGATCAACGTACTTATTCATCAGCTCATTATTGTCAACTAGAAAGATGATCTGGCATTTGTTGCAAGTCTTTTGTCGTACCAATGAGTGGACTACTGTAGCATTATGGGCCTTCCATATTTATTTGCAAGGATTGTATTTGTGCCCATAAGGGATCCGTTGCACTCACGATATACTCATTGTTGTTATCCATAATTGAACAACTGTAGCATGATGTCACATCTGCCATCATCATTCATAGGTGGTTTATTATTATGCTCTTTTTCAGTGACTTTAGTTGCATGCAGAGCATCGCCACATTCATTACTTGTCCTTTGCAATTGTTTGTGAATTGACTATCACGTGCTCTTTGCAATCAGGCAACGCTAGTAACATGTACATTGCATTTGCATCATTCCCTCATGATCGTTCACAAGTGATTTTGGTGTGCTTGCTGGCAATGGCAACTTGTATGCAAACTGTTGGCATTGACTGCGAGGTATTGTTGTATTCATTGCCTGTTATCTTCAAGTAAATTGTTGTATACATGACGGGTCTTCTACTGTTGTTTGCAAAGGTCATCGCCTCAACTTACAAGCTGACTGCTACTTGCATTAAGCCTTTCATCGATGAAAGAAGGAGACACCCATGCATTCTGCAAAAGACTTTAATTGCTTGCAAATACAGTGAATTCAACTGTATGGGGACTATTGTAGGAGTCCATTACATTCATCAGCATCATTCATTGCATGTCATGTATTTGCAGCTATTGGTGATTGATGTTAGCTTATAATTGCTTAGATGCTATAAATTGATTATCATTCATTGTTTATGTGCATTAATGTCATGTTCATCAAGATTCCCTTGTTCATTAATGCTTGAATCATCATTTAGCATTGGTATTATAAATTTAATTGTGCATTTTAATAATTTAGGGTTTTGTTCCATGTAATTCAATTTAAATCTCCTGCTTGTTCAATTTGAATTTGGTTCCTTATCATTCATACAAGTCTCATGTGCATTTGTTTAAGTTATGTGCATTTATGTTCAAGTACAAGTTTATTGTATTGCTGATTAAGTTAGGTCCTTTTGTTGTTCAAATTTTGTGCATATCAGTCTGAATTTCGGCAACATCCCGACATATCCCCCGTTTGGGAAAATTTTGGGGCGTCATAACCTTCCCGCCACGTCAAGAAAGACATGTACGATCAGTGTCTGACAACACCGCGACCGTAGTCTTCAATCTCACCACGCCAAGAAAGGCGTGCATGGATCTTAAGGGGTACCTATTTAAAAATGCACAGTCATTTCCCCACTTACACTAAGGCGCACATGAATACTTAAACTTTGCCCGACTATACTAAGAAAAGTCTGTACGATGATTATCTGTCTCATCGCAAGCACTGCAGCGAGTTTCCTCCGACCATGCTATGAAAAGCGCGCATGAGTGGTTGCTCGCTGTGCTGCAAGCACCGAGGATAGGGTTCGGAATTTTATACCTGTGCAGGGGTCGACAGCATTTGTGCTGATGCGACGGCTGTATCGGCAGTGTGGCATGAAGACCGAGGTAAACAAGCATTTTCTTTTATAATTAATTACAATTAATCATAATTAATAATAATTAATTATAGTTAAGTATAATTAATTATAATTATAACTATTAATAATTAATTAACTATAATTAATTATTTATCTATAATTAATAATACTAAATCTGTTAATTATAATTAATTATAAATAATAATAAAAAAGCTGCTTGAATACAAGATTTATGTTAACTGTTTGGCAATAGGATTTTGCAAAAATTGAGCAGGATTTATGCTAAATCCTTCTAATCAAGATTTAGTGAACCGTTAATTCTCATAGCTAGTTAGATCCTCTATTCCCCTCTTTCGGCTCAGCAGATTTATGGGATTTGGCAAAATAAGCACACCAGCGGGAGAAAGATGGATACCTTCAAAACGAGCAAGCTCCAATCATCGTCTTTGCTTCTGATCAAGCAGTCAAATGGCGAGGAATCAATAGGAAGGAACGTATTTGAAGGAGATGCGGCGGCTAGGTCTTGTTCGTCAAAGACAGGTAGAGGCAGATCATGAGAGGAGGTTTGATTAGCTAGGTCGATTGAGGCCGGATTGCAGCTTTAGCTACAATTTTGAAGGTCGGTCTACCGTAGGAATCAGAGAATGAGTGGGACGATAAGATGCAAATGGAAGCTCGAGGCCGGTTGCGATCGAGGAAGAAGAAGATCGCGAATGGAGGGGTTTTCGCGTGAGGAAAAGTAGGTAGAAGGTCGGCGGGAGCTTTGGTTTGAGATCGGGTCTGGGAAGGGAGAAGACGGAGAAGCCGAAGACTATTTATTTGATCTTTTAATGACAAGTTAGGGCATAGATCCATAGCAGAGAGCGTCATGGGAGAGGGACGTCGACGTGCATAGGACGGCATAGGATGCCCGACTCATGAAATCTTCATTATTTCATGGATGGTTTCAACGTGCAGCACAACATAAGAGCCACACATGTACGAGGATTTGATCTTTTTTTGCATTGGTATACATGTCAACAAATGCCCCCCACAAATATGGTACGCGTCTAGAATGAATCACGTTTGTTGCATGCTAATTGACCCAATGGATCCAGATATTTGTTTTGGATGTCACACTGAGGGTTTCCATTTACGTATCTCTAATAGCTCATTTGGATGTCACGTTGGCACTTTTATTTAGCAGATCTCCAAGAACTTGTTTGGATATCACGCTAGTTTTCTATCTTTAAAGATATTTAAATGTATCCATAGACAGATTGACAAGTTGGCTTCAGCCAGATAGGAATCCGTAGGATAGTGACAACATTTCATATATAGATCCCTAAAGCATTACTTCACAGATTGACGTTGGTAAATAGCATTGCCACCTTTTCTTCTTCTTTCGACATTGTTGTTACTTTAGTTTCTAGCATTTTTATAACTGCTCAATATCATTCTTTATTGTATAATTGTCGTCGTTGTTCATAATTTGCCCGAGCTTTGCAGATTCATCAGCAAACAAGAACTTGCTACCTCATGTACTTATTGTATCTTGCCCAGCGTGTACTTTATGATGATTGTATATTGATTTTACGGAGTATTCTTCATTCTTCCCTCCTTGGCTTGTATTTTGGCAAGATTTTAAATATTTATTTGGGGATCTCGGCACGCGGCGCAATGTCGACCCAAATATATTTAAAATACCCCAATCTTTGAGGACATTTGAAAGTGCCATTCAAGATACTCTTTTCACAGCTCTGGTTTAAGTCCTCAGATTTTGGTTCCTTCTGTCATATGCTTTGTGCGACAGACTTGGTGAATGATTACCTGATTTATCTTTACTGACTTGTCAGAAGGTTTATGTATACCTTATGTCATATGCTTCTTGATTTGGCAGGCTTGACGAATGGGTATATGCCATTGACCTAAACCCTTTAGGCTTGCATTAGGTCGGTGGCGAGTTATCATCAGTCCAGAGCTTTATGTGTAGCAAGCTTATTGATGACAAAATCATCTCAGTTCAGTCTTAAGCTTTATATGAAATTTAAGATAATTTCTTCGATCCTTCACTTTATGCTTTGGTGGACTTATTGAAGAAGAATTCCTTCGATCCTCGCCATGTGCTTTATGGGTTTGTTGAAAGATTTTTTGATTCTGAGTTGAACTAGTAGTACCAAATGCAAGTAATATTCTGACCATAAACCGGTTGAAAAGACTTTAATATGGATTACTTGAGATCATCAGACTGAAAGAACTAGGACTTGATAGCTCTTCGTCATTTGGTTGCTAAAATGGGAGTTCCGCTACTACGGCCTTTCTTATGACTTGTTGCGTAGACAAAGCTACCAGTGACTTGGCCACATCTTGGCTTGTTGAATCTGACCTCATACACTCATTCAAGTTTCAGACTTGAGCTATGGAGAAATGCACTCCCCGAGCTGAGTTTGCTAAAATTTGCAGGTTTGAAGTCAGCCTTCATAGTTGTAGGTTTCAGAGCCTCACCACATTCAGCAGCTGTGTTGATTGGGAATACATCCTTCTCGATGTAACTTTGACTCTCTGGTCAACTAGGAGAATCTTGTGGACTACAACCACTTGAACTTTGTTGAGTCAAATATGTCTTCGTTCTTTTTGCAGTATTTACTATGGTCTTTCTTATGGCTTATTGAGTAGACGAGGCTGCCAACGATTCGGCCATATTTAAGCTTGTTGAATCTGGCCTCTTACACCCATTCAGACCTCGAACTTCATGTTGCAGAATAACGTGTCACTCTAGCTCGATTTGCTGGAGTGTATAGCCACAAGAATCTTCTTTACTGACCTTTGAAGTCTTTGTATATTGGAGAATGTGATGTCCCGTTGATTTTGGAGAATCACCAGTATATGTTAAAACTGAAGCTGTCATTTTTGTTTTCTTAAAGAACTTTTCATGTTAGTCAATAATTTTGGATATTTATGTAGGGATCTCGGTACGAAGCACGATATCAACCTAAATAAATATGAGAATCGCCATATCCTGCAGGAGAGGGTTAGGGAAATTTTTGCATTTTATAATTTTAAATATTTATTTAGGAATCTCGGCGCGAAACACAATGTTGACCAAAATAAATATTAGAATCTCTTTATCTCGCAGGAGAGAATCATTTAAATTTTATACTTCATAATTTTAAATATATATTTGAGGATTTCGACACGCGGCGCGATGTTGACCCAAATAAATATTTAAAATGTCTCCTACCTTGCAGTGGATTTTTCGGGATACTTGAGAAAATGTGTACATGCATTGACAAACATGTATGCAGTACTTTAACTATTACATGGTTCGTTGAATACAGAATTCTTCTAGTGTGATCTTCATGAAAGGTATTTCTTCAAATATCGACCGTTGATTGGCGTCATGGGCCTCTAATCATTCAAATCGATGAGTTGATAAGCTCCTCCCTGGTGCACTTTTTCAACAACGAAAGGGCTTTTCCAGTTGGATACAAATTTGTCACCAAGTTTTCGGTGCTAGATGATTGGCCTTCTCTGCATTAGAACCAATTCCTCTTCTTGAAATACACGATTGCACATCATTCAGTCAAAGGACTTTGACATCCTTGGTAAATTTCCAGGATTTGCTGAGCCTACAGTCTGACTTCATCAAGTGCATCGAGTACTTCCATTCTCAAGCTAGCAATTGGCTCTTGCGTGAGATCATATTGGATAACAACCCGAAGAGATGATAGTTCGATTTCTAGTGGTAGCACTGCTTCAACTCCGAACACCAGTGAATAAGGAATGGCTTTAATTTGCATTTTATAAGTTGTATGATATGCTCACAGTGCATCTACCATCTTCATGTGTCTCTCTTTTATTCTTGGTGAAAATCTTCTTCAGTAATTTCACCAGTATTTTGTTAAATGCTTCCGACAAGTTATTTGCCCTTGGGTTGTATATTAAGGAATATCGTCAATCGATTTTGCGTTGATCAACGAACTTATAGATTTTGGCACTTTTGAAAGTCATATCATTGTATGAAATTATGTGGCATGGTACACCGAATCTATAGACGATGTTGTGGGTAAAGAAATTAATCACATGCTCGAATGTGACTTCTTTGAACGAAGCTACTTTAGGCCACTTAGAGTAGTCGGTTGATGCCAAAATGAAGCAGCATCCTGTTGATGACAACAGATCTATTGGCCCAATTACATCAATGTCCCAACATTCGAACGGTCATAATGCTATTATAGGGTGCAGTGGATTTTGCAGTTGATGTATCACATCATCGTTAATCTAACACTCCACCTTTTAACATGATCTATACAATTATTTATCATTGATGGTCAGTAATAGCTCATTCTTTTGATATTGACGATCATTTTGGGACCTGATTGGTGTGCTCGACAGAGTTATTCATGAACTTCTACCACCGCCCTATTAGTTTCTTTGGTCCCTAGGCACCGTAGCCACATTTGGTTAAAATCTCACTGATACAATGTGTTGTTGACGAACGCGTATCGCAATGCTCTCTTCCAGATTTGCACAACCAATGACCTGTCTACTGAGAGTTTGTTTTCTCTAAAGTAATCAATGAATAGCTGCCTCCAATCATCTTCTTCTTCAACATCTAAATAGTACCACTATGATTTTGAAGCTTGACTAGACTTATGTCTTCCCTTGGCTGCTTAATGTTTCTCTGGCTGATTTTCGATATTAACTGGTTGGCGAGATTAAGGATCAACTAAAGTTGTAACATATTTGTTTGAATTTGATATTGGTGGCTCAAGGACCTCACAAGTGTAAACTCCAATCAACATGGGCTCCTTATCATCCAGCCAAATTGGCTAGGCAATTGCTTTACTGTTCTGGGCTCAGGGAACTCGAGCTAATTTGATGGCTGGAATTTGTTTCATAAGCTCGAGAACTCGCCGATGATAACAGGCTAACTCGAATTTGGTGATTTTGTAACTCCAGCACCTAAGTTATAACAAGTTGGGAATCACCATATATTTGGAGGTTTTGGATTCTGATCGAGATTGCAATCTCCAAATCTACTATCAAAGTCTTGTATTCAACTTTATTATTGGTTCTAGGCTCAGTCAAGCTAAATGAGAATCTCATTATGCCTCCTCAAGCGCTATTAAAATGAGACCGATGCCAGCTTCTGATGTCATCTTGAGCTTTTGCCAGATTTTGAGTTTGAGCATACTAAATTGACGACACTCAATCGAAGTACATTTCCCATACTTGTAGTTTCTTCTTTTTCTTCGACATACATGATATGTTAGTCAGGTAGATCGTCATTGAGTGGTGAATCTACAAGGATAGGATATGAGGCTATAAAATCTGCCAACACCTACCCTTTCACTATCTTTTGCGGGATGTATGTGATGTCAAACTGCAATAATATCACGACCCACCTAGCTAAGCGACTTGTCAACGCCAGTCTTGTCATCAAGAATTTCAATTGATTGATCATTGATATTAGGGTAATTTTGTGGGAGAGCATGTAGAGGTGGAGTTTCTGAATTGGGAAAATCAGTGTCAAACAATGTTTCTCAATAGGAGAATAGCGTATCTTTGCTCCAATCAACCTCCAACTGATGTTGTAAAGTGCATTTTCCTTGTCTTCTTTATTACGTTGGGTCAATAATACTCCAACTCTCTAAGGGACTCATCTAGTGTTATAGTATATAAGATGAGAGACTTTCTTGGAATTGGCGCAATAAAAATAGGTGAATTCAACATATATCTTTTGATGTTGTCAAATATTTCTTGATATTCTTTGTTCCATTTGAAGCGGACATCTTTCTTCATCAGCTTCGAAAATGGCTGGCACCTACCCAACAGATTCGATATGAACCATTAAATAAATTCAATTGCCCTTATAAGGAGCGACGTTAACGAAGGTTCATTATTGGTGGCATCTCCATTATAGCATTGATCTTATTGGGCTCGATCTCGATTCCTTGGCGATGAACGATGAACCCCAGAAATTTTCTTGAGGAGACTCCGAAAGCGTATTTAAAATGATTCATTTTCAGATCAAACTTTCTGATCCTCTCAACTACAATCCTCAGATCACTTAGGTGGTCATTGCGGTCCATGCTCTTGATGACAATGTCATCTATGTATCATTCGACTTTCTGATAAATCAGCTCATCAAATATGTGCGTCATTACCCGCTGATAAATAGCGCCAGCATTCTTCAAGCCGAAGGGCATGACCGTGTAGCAGAATATGCCGATGAGAGTTTAGAATGATATATGTTTTTCATCTTCAGGCGTCATATTGATATGGTTGTACACTAACGATTCGTCCATGAAAGAGAACATATCATAGTTGGACGTGTTATCAACTAGAAGTTTAAACACTGGGAGCAAAAAATTATCTTTCGGACATGCCTTATTAATGTCCTTTCGAAGGTACTTCTGCACAACGAATCTGAGACATCTTCTTGCAAGTATATCCTTTATTTGCAATATATGAGGATTTCTTCGATACCACATCCTCATGTGGAGACGAGCTCGTCATTTAATAATGCCGACATGAGCTCCTAGTTTCCGTATCATTGTTCGAGCACCTTTGGAGCAATACTTGGGCATCATCGCAGGCATTATCTCTCCATCATCAATGAATTCGACAAGCCAATCAAAATTTTCTTCTTCACGCTCTACGACTTTGTAGAGTAGATTGTCCGGTCCGGTCCCTCTGCTAAGAGGAGGTAGATAGAGTGTTTTGAGCTCCCCAATATTATGCACCACTCAATGGATGATTTTCTTGAGTGTCGCAGAGAAAGACGTGTGACTACGAATACGATGTCTGATATTGATAAGCTGCATATTCTTGTTAAGAAGACACACTACACCTTGCTCGTGTAAGTAGATTCATAGTCATATAGGGGTGTCAATTTTTGACACGACACGAAACACGACCCGAACCCGACCCGAAAAAATCCAGGTTCGGGTCAACCCAAACCCGAAACGGGTCGGGTTCGGGTTCATGAAATCAACCCGTTTTAAAAATCGGGTCGGGTTCGGGTGGACCCGCCAACCCGAAATTGACCCAAAAGTGACACGAAAGTGACACGAAAAATCATTTTTGACCTGAAAACCCGAGATTAACCGGTTTTTGACCCGATTTTGACCCAAAAACCCGAGATTGGCCCGATTTTTGGCCCGAAAATTAGCAATTTTGGGTCAATCCCGGGTCATTCGTGTCGGGTCGGGTTGACCCGGACCCGAATCGGGTCGAGTTCGGGTCCAGAAACCTGACCCGTTTTTAAAAATGGGTCGGGTTCGGGTTGACCCGAACAGTGCCGGGTCAGTTCCGAGTTCGACCCGAACCCGACCCGTTGACCCGAATTGACACCCCTACAGTCATAGTTGGAATCTAAATTGTCCACATTCTTCTTCCCTTTGGCAATAAATTGGTAGATCTTCTTAGATTTAACAGGGATGACCTTATCTTCTTCTGTGTCGCTCCCTAGGTGAGGCACAGCTTTTCTTGTTATAGAAGTAATGGTTATTTTGGTGAGAGTCGGCGTTACTTTCTTTCTCCCTCTTTGCTTCTTCTCATATTCTTGTTTAGGCCGCTTTGCAGCTTTTGAATTTGATGCCTTGGCCTCCAGAGAGCTTGAAGGCTTCGGCTCTTTTAGAATGAAATATTTTGTCTTCATAAATTTTGACCTTGTGGACGGCAAAGGGCTAATGCATTAGAGATCCTAAACTCTTCTCCGTCTCTGAGGTATTTCACATATTGGTGTAGTGTTGACGGGATGATACCGTACTCATGCAACCATGAGCAACCCAGAAGCACCTTGAACGAGGTGTCCGCATCAATACATGGAACTTGGCCTCTGTATGAAGTTCTGCAAATATAAGGGAGAGTGAAATAAAAAAAAAAAATAAATAAATAAATAATAATAATAAAAAAAGGGAGAGTGAAATGATCACAAGGTCTTTTATCTCTTCTAATTGAAGTCGTGTACCATTAACTTATCTGGTCTAAGATGTTGCACATCGAGGAACAACGATCTTAGTGCCTTCAAGATTA
Source organism: Dendrobium nobile (assembly GCA_022539455.1). NCBI lineage: Eukaryota > Viridiplantae > Streptophyta > Magnoliopsida > Asparagales > Orchidaceae > Dendrobium > Dendrobium nobile. The sequence goes on from CM039729.1 coordinate 32,595,299, forward strand.
TGAGATTTATGGAAGACCCAGGATCGATCAAGATCCGGCCAATTATAAAACCCACCATCACTCTTTGCAATAACGTACAGATGGCGATTGTGATAAGTCATTCTGAGCATCATGTCTTCATCAACAAAGGTGATAATCGATTCATTCCGGGCTTGTAGCACCTCTGGCATGTTGCGCTCAAAAAAATACGCCTCATATCTTTTGGGATCTTTGAGAGTCTAAATCAGCGTCTCCCGAAAGTCTTTAGATATTACAAGGGTTTTATATATGCTGAGTTGTGCTGGAATTTTTCTCATATAGGATAAGATGTTATAATCTATCCCTTTGATTGAAGCATCATTTTTTAGAGTCCTTGGGGTAATATCATCATTAACAATTATCTTATTCCCTTTATCTTTATTGTAGACCCATTTTCTTTGGTGGAAATGGCAGTTTCTTGTCACTTCTCAACTGTATATGGGCCACTTTATCTGGCTAAGACTCATTTGATGAAGCATTCTCTTCAGAGTCGGCCACTATCGCGTCTAGATATTCACTTGTGGACTCAGAATCATCCTGCAGTCTCATTTGCTCCATTTGCGACGTTATGTCGGGGTCTGAATCATCTTCATTTAGAAAATACAGATCCTCTTCTGAAATCCATTAGCGACACCATTTGGCTACTTCTTCAACATATTCCTCCCTTGTTGATATTTTTAATGTTGCCGAGATGACTCGACACGTCTCCACAGGAAGCGATTCCTCATCTGCTTCTTCTTCCTTTTCATCTATCTTAAGCTCCATCATGAAGTTGACGAGCTTAATAGGCCGCCTCGCAATATGATGATATTCGCCCAAACTGTCAATAGTCTTTTGAGTTGCAGTCTTCTTTTCCTTGGGCTTCTTTGATATGGTTCTCTTCTTGGAAAATTTTGATTTTGCCTTACCATACTTTGACGAGCTAGCTTAGTCAAAGTGCTGTTTGGAGGTGGATGCATGCGTAACAGACAACCACTTTAAATTTACAACTGGCTCAGTAAAAGATTTCCACTTAACATCATGAACTCCCTTAAATTATTTCAACATTTTTGTTGTCTTCTAGGAGACCACGTTCTCCCATTGTTATTCTTGAACAGATTTTTTTCTATTGTTTCTTTTGGTGAGGGTACGAAAAAGGACGTGACCACTCGGGTGGTTTTTTTCTAGGATGAATTAACAAGTTATATGACAAAGTGAATTTTCTCCTTCTTTACTTTTTTTTCCAACCAATTTTTAAAGACGTAGCAATCTTCAATTAGGTGACTAATTATCAGATGATATCGGCAATAGTTTGGGTTGCCAATGTGTTTAGACTCGTCAAGCCTATTACACTGCAATTCTAGACTAGCCTTAAGTGCTTGTCGGAATAGTTTGGCGACACTTTTTCTCTTGAATGAATATTTTCTTTATTCATCTTCTCCTAAAGGGATGGTAATGTTCTATCACCAGCTCCTATTGTTTGTCTCAGGTGCTCTTCTCCATCAAAAAAGGCTCGAGGTTTATCATTTCTCCCAAGTATTAGCTTTGGTTAGAGGTTGGGATTTATCGACTACTTCTCTTTTTCTTCTTTATAGGCAGGTTGTTGGCCTTTTTCGACATTATACACCACCTACTTTCCTTTATCAGCCTTGGAATAGTATGTGGAGCGGGCTTCGCCCTTCCTGCTGCCTTGAACTTTAGCCTTTTAGATTTGTAAAAGTGTCCTTGAAATTTTGATAAATTTAGCGTCTAAAACTTTGTCAATTTGTCCAATAAATCTAGGAAGGTTGTAATGGAAGCTATGCACAAGAAGGATTGTATTTTATCATTAATATTTCCCATTAGCAATTGAACTGCATTTTTTCTTCCAGCTGATGTTCGAATTTCAAGCTGATATTGCGTCAGCGGGTTATATAGTTTGTCACTGACTCATCCTTCTTCCTCTTATGGTAGTTTTTTTCGTCGCACTAGCGAATATCTTTACAAATAAGGCCTCTAATTTCAAAAATATTTTTATGAAATCATTTGGTAGTCCGCATGCCATTCGAAAGTAGTTGTAGTCAAGCTGCTAATGAATTGCCGAAACATCAGAGCTTCGTTGCCTCCCGTATTCTCGCAACTGGCTTTAAACTGCGTTAGGTGATGTATGGATTATTGTTGTCGTTGAAAGTTTTAAACTTTAGGATAGAATATCCCTTCGGATAAGGCATCTGGTCATATTCTGTTGGGTACATGCGACCTTTGTCTACCAACTTCTCTGTCTGTTCAGAAGTTATAATGGCTTTAATATTTTCACTGATTAAGCCCTCTAGTTATGCATCCATTACAGGTTCGAAGGCAATCGCCATATTTTGTGGAGTACGCGCAGGTATTGTCATTGACTTCATTGCCGCCTTCAGTTTACACCCTTTACTCCTAAGGCTTGGGGCACCTAGAGATTTGGCGGGTTTGTTGGAGCACTGCTTCCAGCTTGATTGACGGGCTGAGCTGGCATAGCAAGCCTACAAAAGCATCCTTCTGCATCATCTCCATCATTGTCGCTATTTGAGTCATCATCTCAGTCATTTTCTCATTCTACTGACTACTGAGAGATTCTTTGTTATTCGCCCTCATTTGTAGCCTCACTTGCCTCCTCATTTCTGCAAGTCTGATAGCTTCAACGGCGAGAGGATTCTCATTAGCCTCTTCCTCTCCTTCTTCTGAGGAGCGAGCACTTTTGCTGGCAACAGGCCTAGCTTTATAATGATGTCGGTGACCACGTCCGCATGGTGGCGATCGTCGATCATCCTCAACATCACCGTCATCATCATTGAAATGGCTTACCATTTAAACCACTTCGAATTTCATAATGTCATCATCAACATCCTCTCTCTTCTTCTTGTACCCAGATTTTCGAGCGGCGTCGCCACTGGATTTCCGATTCATGTCTTGGAAAGAGTATTTCTTCAATCTGCAGATTGCGGTCGAAATGAACTTCTTCCCTTATCGAGATAGGTGAGTGATGGAATCTCCTGGAGAATTCTCTAGGGTGTCGACCGTCATGGTAACTGTCGTTATGGGCCTTCTTTTGGACACATTTCTGACGAATTCAATTAGCAGGGGCAGATCTCTGGGAGACTGTGTCGGATGTCATGCTCGTAGTTTCTCTTCTTTCTTTTATCTTCTGTTTTCGAGGCTTCAGCCTCCAAATTTGTTTTTTCTTCCGCTGAGCCCTTTCAGCAGCATATTCTTAGACACAAGATCCAAGTGTCACGACCCGATGTGCTTTCTGCGAAGCTTGTTGTCGCTCTCCTCTCTTTTCTACTATAGCCAAATTGGAATGTGGCTCCAATGCTTCCAGTATTGATAACGGCATTTGTCAATTGGATATTGGCTTCTCATCTCAGTAGGATAGCGATCAGAGTGTCCTGCATTTCTCATCTCAGTAGGATAGTGATCGGAGCCCATGCGGATGCGGGTGCCAATGTAAGTAACCAATTCAATTGCAAGATCCGCAAAAAGAATTCTGTCTATACACAATATGAAGTGTTTAGTTTCACACACGGGAATGTTCGGATATATGCTAGCAGTTCATACTAAAATTACTTAAGAACGGGAAAAAAAAACAAGGGATCAAGCTGTTCATTCTATTCTTCGTCGAGTAAAACCATTTTCCTATTTTCCAGCTTGCTATCACGTTCACTAATGTAAGCAGTAACTTCCTCCGCCCAACTTCCTTCAGTAATAGAGAGTGGTGTTATACCTCTAAGGCTCTAAACACTTAATAAAAAACCCAACAATTCATAAACAGCTAAGAACTATGTCTAATAACAATGAATTAAATGGGAAAGAAACTGACCAAATAGGAAATGGTCGAGGCTACGGTTAGGTAAGAAGGGGTAAACGAGCATCTTCTGGCCCGCAGCAGCACAGCAGCCAAGCAAGGAGACGAGGTTGCGATGCTGAACCTTGAGAAGAAGCCTCACCTCATTCGTAAATTCTCTTAACCCTTGCCGCGAGTCCAAAGCCAGTTGCTTCACTGCAATCTCCTGCCCATTGGCCATCACTCCCTGAATTCCAAAATTTCCCCTTATGAAATTTGAGCTTATATATTATTAAAAAAATAAATAAATAAATAAATAACTGGAATGGAGCAGCCGCAAACATAGTGACAGATACATCTTGGTAATAGCTTATTCGAGCTTTTCCACTTTCCGCTGTGAACAAACTAAAGTGTTTTAAGGAGATGCAATGTGAAAATCTACAATATAAAGGTCAATTGTGAAAAACTGTATAAGAGGAAACACCTTGTAGACGGGGCCAAAGCCACCGCGGCCCAGGAGATTATCATCCGAGAAGTTATCAGTAGCGGCCTCCAGCGTAGCGAGGTCGATGAACAGGTTCCAGGAGGGCTGAGAAGTAGCATCCTTATCCTTTCCTCCGACTCCATCTCCTCCTCCTCCTCCTCCTCCGTCGCCGCCGCGGCCCCTCCAGGGCCTTCTCTGCCAGCAGCAACTGAGCCAGCTCAGGAGCCTCATCACTTCTGCTGTGATTACTTCGAACAAGCGCCGACCGTCGGGCATACCATCGACGGAGGATCGCCGGATTTTTCGGTGCCGGTGATGAAGGAAAAGGGGCAACAGTAGCTGAGGATTTCCGTAATGGCATGAATTGATTAGGCAGGCTGGATTTGTCGTTCTTTATTATATGGTCATGAAAACCTATTACTCTTCAATGGTACTAAGTTTATTTAATAAGACAACCTGATTGGATCAAATTGCCTTTTAATTAGAGAATTATATTTAGTTGACTTCTGACTTTCTAAATTATTTTATTATTATTAAATTATTATTAAATTTAAATTATTATTATTATTATTAAATTTACAAAAATACTACTCTTATTATTTTATTTGATAGAGCTATTCTCAGGACATCTAAAAATAAATATTTATGTCATAATATTAAAAGACTTTTTTTTTAAAATAATTTAACAATTACCTTTATAAAAAGTCATCTCAAAAATAAACTATTGATAGCATTTAAAAAATTAATTTTTCAATTTTTTTAGCTTTTATATATATAGCTTTTATATATCGTTTGTAATAAATGTGATGTTCGTAATTTTGTCCTGACAAATAAGTTTTAGAACATAGAAAACTTATGTGGGTGATATTAACGGTGGGCTAATAGTTGGTACAATAATAGTCATTGTTAATGTTACCTTTAATTAAAAATAAGAGTGCATCATTTTGAAGCTCTTTTTAAATTTCATCCATTTTTTTTAAAACCTTAACCACAGAGATACTAATAACGGTCAATATACAAAAATAAATTTATCTACAAAATTCTCTTTTCATTTATTATCAAAAACGTAAATATAATAATTATATTAAAGTGCATGGCTACATATTGTAATGCATAATATAGCAAAATAATAACTGGCCATGATTGTACAATAGTCAAAAGAAAGAACTACATATATAGACTCAGATTGGATCCTAAAATTTCTACTCACTAGTAGGGCTGTCAAAAAATGACACAACAAGAAAATATGACATGAATCCGACCTAAAACTTTTGGGTCAGACCTGACCCGATTTCAAAATGTGTATGGTTTGGGTCTACAAATCAAACCCGTTTGAAATTTTGGGTAGGGTTCGGGTTAACCCGAGAACCTAGTATTTGACACAAAATGACCCGTGTGTTTATGCGAGTGCGATTAATTTGGGATTTAGCCTCTTCTCACCACACGCTCTTCTTAGAAGCGATTCTCGTCTTCTTCTCTGCATCGTTTAGGGTTTCTATTTCTTCTCCTCAATCTCATCGTGGGCTGTCTCGGGCCTTTTCTTAGGGGTTCGCCTCACTTCAGTTCTTCACCGCTATTTGTCTCTCTCTTTTTTATTAGTATTTGCTCCTTTTAGAAGCTTCGTATATGATCATGCATCTATATTTCGTAATGTTGATTTTTCGATTTGTTGGTGACTTCCGAGTTCTGAAGTTCTAAAGGTTTTTTTATTTGTCATTTCATAGTTATGAATATGATTATGGAGCTTCCAAATATAACAAGTCATGCCAAATACAACACCTCATTCACAGAAGTTCTGATTCGGCTTTTATCATGAAACCCCATTAATCCTACCGAGATAGATTTATGTTATGATGTGAATATGCCTTCAGATTAACTTTGTAGAGTTTGTTTTTATTTTTTAAGCTAGTATTGGAAGTTAATTGATTTATTACAATGTTCTAATACAAGTGATTCATGCTTCTTCATTCTTCAACGCAAAATTATTGGGTTAACCGATTAAGGTTCATGTTGTTGTGAACTTGTCAAGTTTACTTCCTTATCCATGGCAATGATTATTTACTGTGTTATTGTTATATACATTAAAACATATATATTGGAATAGTGGTTAATGTATTTAATGATTATGTTATATTGTTATGATTATGTTGGATAAGTAGTTAGGTGACAATTGGCAAGGAGTAAAGAACTTAATGTATTGAAGTGTTAAATTATTATTGTAGTTACTAGTTAATTTGTCAATGTGTCTTTTTTAAACATGACATTTAATAAATGGTTAAGATTTAGAATTGTAATATATTCTAATATTTTGGATAGATGGAGGATTTTAATATCATTCCATTTTTTTTTTCTTTTAATGAAAATAAAGAAGTGCAGGCTCCTAAAAATGTTGTAGAGCCCCGTAACGATCTATATAATGCAGAGGGGGCACTTACTAAAAAGCGGCAAAGGATGACTTCAGCTATTTGGGGCCACTTTGAGATGTTTCTTAATATTAAAGATGGAAAGAAAAAAATGTAAATGTAAGAAATGTGGCAATACTTACTTATATGATAGAAAAAATGGAACTGGTAATCTAAGGTGCCACATTCAAAATTGCAAGAAAAGAAATATACATGATTATGATAGTTGATCTTATAAACAAATTCTGATTCTTCCATGTATATGTCCAACACCTCTTGAATGGGAGAAAGTTGAAGCTATTTGCAAATTTTTAGCTGCATTTTATGAAATTACTTGTCACATTTTCGAGTTAAGGTACCCAACAATAAATTTATACTTCCCATGTATTTTTATAGCATATGCATAACTAAATAATGAAATGTTAAATGACCATCAATACATAAAGAAAATGGTAACAGCGATGATTGTCACATTTGAGAATTATTGGTCAGATTTTAGTGTTATATTGGCATTAGCTATTATTTTGGATCCCTGATACAAAATGACTTTCGTTGAGTGGTGCTATCAGAGGTTATATGGTGGGGATTACCTATTTAAATTAAGAAATGTCAAACTTAAGTTAAACTACTTGTTTTGTAACTACAGTTCAAGAGGAAATTGTTTATTAGGGCAACATTCACATTCATTTGTGACGATATAAGGTGTAGCTTCAATGAGCACAACATCACCAATGATTAAGTCATAACTTTTGTAGGATTTACTTTATTTAAAACTGTTTAGTTGCAACTTCATTGGTTTTTTCTTTAAGAGTTCTAATAACTTTCAAAAAATAGGATTTTGATTCATTTCAACAAGAGGTTATAAGGCCTAGAAAATCATAATTAGATGTTTACCTTGATGAACCAAAGCTTGATAGGAATGTTGAATTAGACATTTTAAAAATTTGGCAAGGAAAACAATAGAGATTTCCTATTATTTTTTCTATTGCTTATGATGTACTATGCATTTCAATTACAACAGTAGTATCTGAAAGTGCCTTCAACAATAGTGGTATAATTATATATCAATATTGAAGTGCATCAAAACATGATATTGTTAAGGCCACTAGTTTGTTCAAAGGATTGGTTATATGGAGAACAAGGTGTTTTCCCTATCATATTCAATCACATTTACATTTCTACAATATTTTTGAGAGCTCAAATATTTTTTTTCTTTTCTTTGTAGCAGCAAATGACCCTATAGTTGATACTTTAACTGATGATATCCTCAATTTGGATGTCAACACAGGTGATAGAGAGCAGTGTGAAAGTTTAGTTGCTGGATGATTTAATTTGGCTAAGAATTTGAGATATGAACTGCCTAATATAATGGTTGACATGCCTATTATTTATTTTCTTCAAAAAACTGTAATGGTTTGTAGCTTAATCGTTATTTAGTTGGGTATTCATGGTTTGTTTAGTTATGGGTTGGTATCATTTCTGATATTCATTTCCAGCTACTCATTTTTGTAGTATCAATTGGTTTCCTCTTTTATGATTTTGTTGTGTATTCTCTGTATAGACTCTATTTAATGAGTTGGTGCTCTGGCTGACTGCCTCTTTTATGATTTTTACTGGTCTTCCTAGAGTCTTCAGTTAGTCGATTGCATAAGGTCATTTGCCTTTATTCCATTTAAATTAGTTGTGAACTTCTGGTGTGTGGAATTCTTGTTTCCAAATGAATAAAAAAATGTCTGCTAATTATTGAAAGTTGAAACTAGGACTGCAAGCGAACCAAACGTTCGACGAGCTACTCGTTGTTTGGTTCGATTAAAGCTCGTTTGTGATCGTTTAATTAGCTAAACAAACAAACTTGAACAATATTTTAAATGCTCGATTCTTAAATAAACAAACTTGAACACTAATGCGTTCGGCTCATTTATGTTCGCGAACAACATCATTTGAAGTTTGTGAACAAGCTCGACATTAAGCTCGATAAAAGCTTGATTCGTGTTTGATTTTGAACTCGTGAATAAGCTAGATAAAAATAATCAATATTTGACTATAAAATTAATAAATATAAATAATCATTGCTTTTGTTACATAGACAATTGTCTTTATTATAAATGTGTTTGTTCATAGATATGTTCATGAACGTATTTGTTTGATAGTTAAAAAAAATTTCGTAAATATGTTCACGAACAAGCTCGATAAGCACTAAACGAATGAACATGAACTGAACATGAACCGAACATGAACACTCATTAATTTAAATGAACCAAACATGAACACAAACAATAAAGCTCGAGCAAACATGAACCAAACTTGAACAAGTTGATATTAAATGAACACAAACATGAACACTCACATACTCGGCTCGGCTTGGTTCGTTTGCAGCCCTAGTTGAAACAATCTCCAGTTCATTCTTGCTATTTCGATGAGTTTGTGCTTTGAGTTTGGGCTTTGCTATTATTCTAACATGATGTTTTGTATGATTGTTGACTTGCTGTTTTGAATTTTGTTAACTTGGTTGCTAACCTGCTATTAGTATGAGGCTTTTGAGACATATGGGTTGTCCGGTGATTGTACATCCATACTGAGTATTGGATATTTGATTTCTATTCTGATTATTGTAACTTGGCTACTTCCATGAATTAGTTGTGGTTTATTGGTTTTAATATTTTATAAAGCGATGATGATAAACCTTCTAAAATGAAAGTGGGAATCGTATCAATGTATGTGCTACTATAACCAAGCGGCAATTTTATTCTCTTAGAATGATCATATACTATCTAATATAATGAACATGACTACCTAAGTCAATACAAACTATCACCTTTGATGATAATATACTAAAATTTATTACACTTACAATTCATTATGTGACTTATATTTTGGATGCTTTAGTCTGAGCTATGTATTGATGTTTTCTACTTATTTAACAAATTTTTTTGCAGTTAAATATATATGAAGATTGAAGACATATTCCTGAAGCACTTATTTGGAAGAGCAATTGAGCAAATAAGCAAAGTATAATTTATAGTTTCCTTTGTCATATTTGTTGTAAACTCTTTTATAATTTGTATTTTGTAAACTGATTTGAAATTGGTTATGAACAACAAAGTATAATTTATAGTTTTCTAAAGTCTTCAGCGAGTGGATTGCATATTGTCATTAGCCTTTATTCTATTTAAATTATTTGTGAACATCTGGTGTGTGAAATTCTTGTTTCCAAATGAACAAAAAAAAACTTGTTAAGCTGATTTTCAATTCCAAAATTGATTTTCATTTGAATGTTAAGCCAAAAATGATTTTTGTAAACTGATTTTCATTTCCAAAATCACAAGAACAAAAAAAATAATTTGTTTTTCTTATTGTTTATGGATTTTAATTTGTTTTTTTAGCTAATAATAGTTGCTATTTTATGCTTCGGACTCAGGTTGATGGGTCATGTCAAGTTGACCCAGGTTTGAAGCTAGTCAGGTTCGGGTCCGAGAAAGTGACCCGTTTATAAAAATGGGTATGGTTCGGGTTGGGTCAATTTTTGTTGGGTCAATTTTGGGTTGGACCCAAATCCGACCCGTGACTTGATTTTGACAGCCCTACTCACTAGATCTTTCCCTCTCAAATCCTGAAAGTAGATGACATAATAACTGTAAGCTAACACAACTTAATATGACACATTTAACAATATAAATTTGCAAATTATTCAATTATTAATCATTTAATTGAATGCTCAAAATAATATAATAAATCATTGTGTTGAGTATAATAGTAATTACAGTTATTAGGAATTCTAATAATATTATTGAATAACTAAATAAACAAGCAATTCATATCATACAAAACTCTGAGATTTCTCACCCTTATGCTTTGTAATGCTAATACTAGAATAAAATTTACATATAGCACCACAATATGGTCATGGATTTTAAAGCATGCACGTAAGCATCAGAACATGCGTTTAGCACCAGAGCTAAACTTCCTCCATCCACACCAGAATTCCTCATAATCACATAATTCAATCAAATAAATACTTAAATTCATTGCAATATAATAATATGAATGTAAATAAGCTTATTTCAAAATTTACCAAAATATCCTAATTATAGATAACAAAATAAACTACAATGCCACTATTTGAGAATGAAACCAAATAATCAAAGGTTGTTCAAAATACTATTTTAAAACTTTAATTATACCACAATATTAGTTTTGAGAGTTATGATTATTTTTTAATCATTTAGCACAAGTTATGATTACTTAAAACTAAGACAGACAAAATATCACCAACCTCGAGAACTGGGCTGCTAGCTGAAAATGACCCGAAGCAGCCCAAATTCGACTATCTCTAAAAATCTTTCTTTCTCTCACTAGTTGGCCACTGAGTGAGATGAAATGAATGGAATAATGAAAATGATATCTTTATTGTCAAAATTCAGCCTAGCATTGTGGTTCCTTGCGACGCCCGACACGACGCTCCAGGGGAATCAAACTTTTTCAAATATGCAAATAGACCCATGGGCTTCATTTTAGAACACATGAAGACTCTCAAAACCACACTTGACATTTAGAGACACATGCAGAAAGGCTCAAATATAGAAATTTAATGGATTACCTTAAAAATCTAGTTGGGTCAAAACACATTGAATGGTATACAAACCGTAGGTGTTCCAAATAGTTGCACACTATTTTCACATTTAGATATGTAAGTTAAAAAATAGTATATACCATTAAAATATTGCATCTATAAAGTGCAAGTAAAAAAACTTATTTGTGTAATCACTTTGTTGACATTAATATAAACCTTCAGTTGGGGAGATAAATCAAGTTGTTGCTACCTTTTTTTATTATTTTATTTATCAACACACTTTTTTAGGGAAAATATCTAAAAATCCTCGTGAGCATCCTCTCAAAAATTATCTCAGATGCTCTGCTGAGGCTTGAAAATATGAAAAATATTCAAAATATTGAATAATGATCCAAGGAGCCTTGAAGATGTTCAAAAATAGAAAATTATGTACAAAAATGAACCCAAACAATCTCATAAGTCCTCCTAGCCCATGCGGTGCATTCTCATAATGGATATATCATAGTAAATTTGCCTTAGAACTTGTTTTAATTTTACAACATCATCTTGAAAATTAAAAGACCTTTAACGCCAATGAATATATGGAGCAACCCTCTAAAAACCACCTTCATGAAGAAGAAGGTACCTTCATGAATAAGTCCCTTAGAATGAGAAGAGAAGTGGGTGGAAATTGATAATAACATGAGAAGACCAAGATGTGTGTGCCTTAACTTTATATCTTATATAAATTGTGTTATGAGGGAGGTAAGATCTCAATCAAGAAGGGGAAGTCCTCTTGCTACAAATAATATCCACATCCTCGACCTAGTTGTGCCATTAGGAGAGGGATAGAGGATAAGGAGAAGAGCGATGAGGGATTTTTTTTTCATTTATATTAGAGTTCATATCTTATCCAATTAAGTTTGTTGACTGTATAAAAAAATTTGAAAAAAAAAATTAAAGCAGCACGCCTACCTCCAAGCCGGCCCCACCGCGGGCAGTTGGTCGCCAAATGACACAAGGATTCGCCCACCGACTCTCTCGACAGAAACCGACGTATAAAAAAATTAGAAAAAAAAAAAAAATCAAAGCAGCACGCCTACCTCCAAGCCGGCCCCACCGTGGGAAGTTAGTCGCCAAACGACACAACGATTCGCCCACCGACTCTCTCGACATAAACCGACATACTCACGACTTAAAAAACAACGCTCTCTCTTATTCGCTCTTTCTCGCACATATACGCACACAGAAAGAGAGGCGAGAAAGGGAGTTTTCAGAACTTACCTCTCGATCTCCCGTCCGCAAGAAGCCCGCCGACTCCAACCAAGCCGGCTAGCCTCCTCCGACTCCGGCCGACCCCATCTTCCCGCCTGAGCCGTTGCCGTTGCCGCTTGCTCTTTGTTGTCTGAACCCGACGTTCCCTAGACACTGTCGAATCCACGCCACCGAGCCCAAAACCAACGCCGTTGGCCGACCTGCCTCCGACCTCGCTGACCCAACACCCGCCGGCCGACTACGGCACCGACCCTCCGTGCGTGATCCTTCCGCCTCCAACCCGAGCGAACTATGCCCGTCTCTTCCTCCCTTCCTCTGTTATATTGATATATTATTATATATATTATATAATATATATAATAATATACAGATGTTATATTATATTAATATAATAGTATAATATAACAATATAATATTATATTATATTATATGAATATAACAGAATAATATTATAATATAATGTTGTATTATATTGTAATAAATATATATTATATTATGATATATATTTTATTATAATATAAGACATAATTATTTAAAAAAATGAGAGGATTTTCAAACAGGTGTCGAAGACCTCGGTCGTCGTACCTTAGATCCAACCGGGATGGTTTGAAATTGAAGACCTGTGTCGTTGATTTTTAATCCTGGCAGATGATTTTAAATTTGAAGACCCGCGCCATCGATCTTAGATCTGGGCGGATGGTTTTACAATTCGAAGACCTCACGCAGTTGATTTTAGATCCTGGTGGAATGGTTTGAAATCGAAGACCCTTCACCGTCGACCTTAGGTATGGGTAAGAAGAATTACGACAGTGCCGTCCCGATTTCTCCCTCGGTGGGGAGGAGACGCCGGGAGACTGCCGAAATTTTCAGTAAACAATAGGGGTCTTGGACAAAAAAATTTAAAAAAAAATAATTTGAACGAAATTTAAACATAAAATCAATTTTAAATTAAAATTCGATTATATGATATTGGACTTCGACTCAAACTTGAACTCGAACCATATTTGCACTCAATATGACTATAAGAACCTGAACTTCAATGAGCCACTTGAAATTGAATCTAAACTAAAATATAAAGAACTTGATTTGAACAATCAAACCCATCATACACATTCAACTATCCTTGAAGATAATGGATTTGTAATTATAATTTACTTGCAAGAAACAAAAATTTCCTTTGGCAATATAGTTTGACTACAAAGCCATAGCATGGGAGTTCTTTGGACCTAGATAGACCTCTTTCAACATTGAACATGATATGTCCTTAAATAACAATTGAGGAAACACTTTGAAATGCAAATCTCTGATCTTCAACTCATCACCTATCCTTCTAGTAGTGAGATAACAAAGAATTTTAAATATATAAGAGCATTTCAAAATTGAGAGAATTTTAAATTCTTAAAGTTTTAAAACCCGAGAGTTATTTAAAAGTTTTTTGAGAGCAATGAAATTTAGAGTTGGTTTATTGATTGATTATTTGATTAATCAAATGAGAAAATCATAAAATAAAAATAAGGGGGGGGGGGGGGAGATAAGTTTTCCACTAAATGACATATACAACATTGATTGTCAACTCTCCAAAAAAATCTCTACAAAGCTCTCAAACATAAACTCTCCAAAACTCTCAATGCTCATTGACTTTGAACATATGACAATCTCTCCAAAGTCCCTCATGTACAAGCTCCTATAGCCATCTTTAGGCTCTATCTTTTGCAACTGCAAGCCTCAACAGCTGCAATTACTGACTACAAATACCTACGAACAAAGAAATGAAGAGTCAGTATCACATAAATAAATTGAATGAATGCTGAGAAATATAAACTATGACATTTAGAATGAAATACTGGAAAGCAAGAATGCCAAGTACAAAAAAAAAGTAAAGCAGAAGTGTGAAAAGCAAGAATAGTAATGGACTACTGTAGTAGGAAAAAGACTACGAGCATAGAACATCTAAAACAATAACTCAGTGTCAAAACCAAAGACTTAAAACCAACTCAAATAAAATACAGGGTTAATTTTCAAATATTGTACAAGCAATTACTATCTATCCAAACAATCAACTGAAAATCTAGATGGTCTAGTTTCAAACAACTACTGTCCACTAAAACAAACTAAAATTTAAACCTTCGGCAGCCTCGTTCATAGGAATTTGGTTGTAGGACCTGCTATCCGGCAACTTTCGTAGGAAAGTCGTAAGCCCGACCTTAGGGGAAAGTTTTAGGTAAAAATTGGCCACTTCTAATAGAAGTCGTAAGTCCGATCTTTGAGAGAAATGTTTGGGTGATAACACAAACTTAGACCCAACATATGGGCATCCTAGGATTAGGTTGTAAGACACGCTATCGGGCAACTTCTACCTGAAGTCGTAAGCCCCCACATTTTAGGAAAAAATTGTAAAAATAAATAGCAATGATCCTAAACCTCAAACAAGCAAATTTAAACCTATGGGCATGTTAGTCTAAAACGATTAAGTTGTAAGACCCGTTTTCAGGCTACTTCCTAAGGGAAGCCATAAGTCCTACCCAAAAATTAAAATTCTCGGGCCGCTTAGCTTACAGGGCTAGGTCGTAAGACCCACCGTTAGACAACTTCTAAGGAAGCCATAAGATCTATCCAACCAAAATTCTTCGGGCTACCTCTAAAAAAGGCCGTAGGTCCAACTATTAGGGCAACTCCTAATTGGAGCCATAAGCCCCAAACTAAACAAACTATTCGGGCAACTCCTAATTGGAGCCATAAGCCCCAAACTAAACAAACTATTCGGGCAACTCCTAATTGGAGCCGTAAGCCCCAAACTAAACAAACTATACGGGCAACTCCTAATTGGAGCCGTAAGCTCCAAACTAAATAAATTAACAGACAACTTCTAAGGAATTAGTAAGCCCCAACTCAAATTAAATTAAAACTAAAATCAACATCTAACCACTTCAGTCTATTCGGGATCCCTGAGAGGAGGCAACCCATGGCTGCTAATCAGATTCTCTGGACACTACGATCAATGATTGTTAGTGTTGGTAGACTGAAATCTATGGTATACCCGAGACAACGGAACCATGGGATCTTGATCGGGTTTACCTCCATCTTCCCACCATTTGAGACTAAAAATATCTAAAATATATTCATCCTTAATCGAGAGTTCTCTCTTACATAGTAAGAGGGATAATTAACTATGGGCGCTTGCGCTCATAGAAAGTAAGAACCTCATATCTATAAACCCTGACACTACCCTCAGGGAAATCTGGTTAACTTCAATCTGACTTAAGGGAAATGGAATCCTACGGCTGCAAAGTGGGATTCATGCACTTGTGCCATTTTTCTGTAGCCAACAAATTTCTGGCGACTCCGCTGGGGACTACTTTTCTCTCCATCTTTGGATTAAAAGATAATTCATATTTAGTCTTAGTTAACAAAACATCTAAAAATAAATATAGATGTTTATTCAACGTAGTTTTGTGTTTTCTTTTCTAGCATAATTCAGGTTGATTCTAATCCCTATAAGTTATGTTGGCTGGTTGATAACATGACGCCTGCAAAATCCTTCATGACTGTGAAACTGGGTGTGGGAGCTAGAGTGCAGTTCCCTTAAGCTATTCTGAACACAGGCTATGCTTGAGTAACCATTCAATTCAGAACTATTTTCGAATTCATGCAATTCTAACAGTTTCTTCCTGAGAATACTGTTAGCGTACCTACTGCCAAAAGTGTTGTTAAGAACCATTCTATTGAAGTTGTTGATGAGAAGGCTCCCAAGAGGGCCTCTATATTTTCAAGACTCTCTATGACACCTGTTATTGCTCCAGTGATTCAAAAGAAGATTCCTGAGCCCAATCTACAATCTATTAGCATGAATATAGCTAGTCAGAATATAATTCAGGATGAAGTACCTGAAGAATACAATGCTCGAATTCCTGAAGCAAGTACTAAACTTTCCAGGAAAGCCAGAAGGAATGCTAACACTAGCTTACAAGCTAATGATTCGGTGCCTGATACCCTTCAAGAGTCATCATTGCAGTTATAGGCAAATGTACCTACTAATAACAGTTTTGAACCATTAAAAAGGGTAAAAAGAAATGATGACAAGGGAAAATTAAAGAAGTATTTCTGGGAGACTCCACGTCAGCAGTCACTACCACCAAAGAAGGAATAATCTGCCTCTTCCAAGTTATATAAAATACTGAAGGCTGCCAAAGACATAAATTTGCAAAGAAGGCTGAGAAAATCTGTCAATGAAGACATCTCTTTCAATGTCGTTTGACCTCAGAATAACAATTTTTCAACAAGACCTTATAGAGAGGAGTTTAGACGTCCTCCATACTACCGAAAGCCAAGAGAATTCTGTCCTAATATGGTTCGATACTCATATTACGGAAGAAAACATTTGGGAGAGTCTTCTAATAGTCTACATGCAAGAGACTATAATAGAAGATATGATGAACGAAGGCCTCGACAATGGTATTATGGATCTGCCCATTCAAATGTACATTCCGATGTTGGTGGTCATCGGCATATGACTCCAAGAAGACAGCAAGTTTGGGTTCCAAAAAGACCTACATATCCTCAAACTCAGAAGGATGATCGTGATAAAGAAATATATAAAGAGCGACTTAAATCTCATGTCCAGAAGTTATCCCCTAATAAGGAGACTTCTGTTGATGTGATTACACCAAAAGAAAAAAGATGTCATGTCTATAAAGAATCTCCCAACTCTTCAGTCATACATTGGAAGCGGCGGTCCCAACTTGGAGAGGATCATGAGTTAGATGAAGATGATAATTACTATGATAATGATGAAGAAATGGAAGAGAGTATTTGTCCCATGGGACATTGAAGTTGTCCGGATGGTTGATCATATACTTGATCGAACTAATCAACAGCATACTCATAGAAGTGCAACATTGAATTTGCAAAATGAAGAACAACTACGATATGACCAGAACAAGTAGATATGTGAATAGAATTCCACAATAGAGAAGTTGAGGAAGTAAAACTGAAAAAATTGTAAATAAGTTACAATTAGAAATGAATCAATACAACAGAAGAAAGATCAAGAAATTCATCATTGAAGTTCGTCTTGATGAGATGAGTATAATTGATGAAACAATTGTTCGGACAACTAGCATGATGGCTACGATAGCCAACCACCTGTAGCAAATACTCAAGGAATGTTCAAATTACCTGAGTAGTTACTCACTTCTGATAAAAGATTTGAGGAGTTACAAGAGCCAACACTAATAACCCCTAAAGAAGGTGAAATGGTCAGCAAAGCTCAAATTGAAAATCTTATCAGCTAAAAGGTTAAAGCAGTTATTGCTTATAAAACTGCTGAAGCCTTGGTGGATAAAGGGTGTCTCGTACTACTTGTTAAACTACAACGCAGGTCACCACATATTCACAAGTTTTTGGAACTGAGGC